>JAZHYW010004689.1:0-40035 GCA_037355805.1 Ixodes ricinus
TGAAACCATGCCCTTAACACGTATTAAAAAGTGAATTACGCAAAAATAATTAACAACTAAATTATCGCGGACTTTAATTATTTTCCTCAAATGCGCCCTTGGCCTAGGACCAAAACGGCACAAGCGTTTTTCATTGCGATGAGGTAGTTTTCAGCAGGAGCGATTTGGCCTGCAAGTTCTCTGAAACACCCTGTATATATATATGCAGGGTGTTTCACGATAGGTGGACAAATTCGATAATTGCGAAAACTACGCGTCGCAAGCAAAAAAGGCTCAGTATAGTCTATGGTCCTGGGCAAAGAGCCTATTTAGGAAAATTATCAAAGTGCGGGATAATTAGGTTGTTAATTAATTTCTGCGTAATTATCTTTTATAATATTGTGTTTAGAATATAGTTTCAATTAGAAAATTGTCGCAGCATCATAAAAAAATACTAAGTCAACAAATTGCAGAACGATAGAAGGCACGCGAAGCATTTTACGGCTTTCTGAAAAACCGCACAAATTCGACGGGTTTTTAGATTTCAGTTTGCTATCCGGAGCGCATTTCGGCCCCGGCGGCACCGCGCCCCATGGAGAAATAGTGCAACAAGGCTTCTGCTGCGGTCACGCGATGACAGAGCAGCAGAGGTTGGTTGCACTATCACCCACGGCGCGCGGTTCTGCCGTGGCCGGGATGCGCTCCGATCAGCAGCCGAGCCAAAACCCGTCCGATTGTTCGGTTTTCTCAGAAAGCCGTAAATGCCTCGCATGCCTTCTATCGTTCTGCAATTTGTTGATTTAGTGTTTTCGATGATGCTGAGCAATTTCTAATTGAAACCATGCTGTTAAACACAATATTAAAAAGATTAATTACGCCAAACATAATTAACAACCTAATTATCCCAGACTTTAATGATTTTCCTAAATAGGCTCCCCGGGCCCCAGGACCAAAACAACACCAAGCTTTTTCTTTTTTTTTGTTGCGACGCGTAGTTTTCTGACATACCGAATTTGTCCATTTTTCGTGAAACACCCTGTATATATATATATATATATATATATATATATATATATATATATATATATATATATATATATGAATGGGTTTTTTATTGCCGAATCCGCCAGGCTAAAAGTGCGGAATTTTTTTATATTTTCGGAAAAGAACATGTTTTTTTTTTCCATAAGGAAAGAAGGACATTATCATTAAGTTTTCCGTATGTTCTGTTGTCGAGATATGGAGCGTAGAAGACTTGCGGCGGAAATTAGCGTTTTTCCTGTCGTTGCAGTTACGTTACGTTTGACACCCTCTGCTACCGTTACTTTCTTCTGTCACCATTAAAAAAAAATATTCCATGATATAGTAGGTACAATAAAGACACTCGGGTATAAGTAGAACTTACTAAGTGCTCCTGGTTGTTTTTTTAATAAAATGTGTATCTCACCTTTTTGGCTAATATTTGGTCCACTTTGACAGGGAACTATGTTGGTTAGAGGATTAGCCTAAAATGTATCTCTTTACGTTCGCCTAACGCAGCGAAAGACGGCAAAGGCGATGTAATGGGTGCCCGCGGGTCTCAAAAGGCAAGCAGAACAACGAGATCTCGCCACTCGGAAGCAGCTTTTAAGTTTTTTTGTATCATGTGGTGTTGTCTCCGAGTAGCAGCGTGAACCTTATGGTTGGACTTCTGTTTTCCTGCCGCCCAGAGGAAATTACATATTTTTTTTTCTATTCTTTGCATTTTTTCAGGGGAACTTGACCTTCATGAAATTTGCCTTTGATCTATGCGACCACCTAAAGACGTTTCTGTAAGATGTTTAATCGCACTCAACCTATTGACTTATTTATACTGACCACTTTACGTCCGAACAAAGCTTCTGCAAACACGCAGCTGCTGGTCGCAATGGCTTTTTATACAATTGTAAGAAATGCAAAGACGTAGCTTCAGTGGCTTTTCATACCAATGCGTATCTGTTATTTGTTCTGTTTGTTACCAGCTCGCATTCGACGTAGCGGCTGCTCGTTTTTACCACATGCCACTGCTGCCCCCCCCCCCCTTTCCCCGCCCTTGGCCCCTTCTCTTCGTACGAGTGGCCGTGCGTTGACATCTCCAAGCCAGCAAGCGTGCCGACGCGAAGTGTCTACGGTAAAGCCGTGGCCTACCAATCAGGCAAATGAAAGCTGCTAAAGCAGGACCAGTACCACATTTCAAACCACTGCATACTTCATGTACCCAGGAAGCTCTGATTGCGTAAGCGTAAACCTTCTGGGTGTCTTCCTGTAGAAACCTTGAAAATGGCCTCCCATGCATTCACAGGTAATGGAACATTTCGAGGTATGGAAAGCAACCCGGAAACCCCATGTACTTCAAACGACTGGGAACTTGGCGCGCAAAGCCGGAACACAAAAAAGGAAAAAGTAATACAACCCCCAGAAGTATTACTTATTGTGGAACCCTCCCTCAACATCAAATCGGAGGACCCCCAAGGTAGTTGGAAACTGCAAAGGAAGTGCTTCTCAAGGTCACACAATGACAGCCCCCGGGCCCCTCCTTCCCACAAAAACAAAAAGCAAAAGTTTTTTACCCGTTGCATACTGCTATACGAGGGTTGTCCGTAAAATAAGGTTCCCAAGGAGCTGCAGTTTCGAGGAACGCTGTTACGCGGGATCCGGCGACACAGGCGTGTAGCTTGGTTCCCTCTCTCCCAGTCCCCGCCCTGACGAGCTGTCTGCGACGCTCAGTCTTGGCTTGGCAGCCATTAGAGGTGGAGCTCCCACACGCTTCTCCCGCCAGGTGCGAATTACGCTCTGTGAATTGTTTTTTGTGCGCAAAAACACCGCGCCGGTGGGCATTTATTTCCAACGGTGTAGAGTCTACGGAGAAAAGCGTATGAGCGTACAGCACGTGGGTCCACTACACGACACCGGAAACAAAACAACAATCCCGTCAGTGGAAACATCCCGAGTCGCCGTAGCCGCGGACGTTCAAACAAACACTGTCTGCCGGCAAAGTGATGGCGAGCGTCTTTTGGGACAGCAAGGGGTTATTGTTGTGCGAATTCATGCCAGCCGGTACAACAATCAATGCGGACCGCTACTGTGAGACTTTGAAGAACCTTTGCCTCGCGATTCAAAACAAGAGGAGAGGCATGCTCACAAAGGGAGTGCGTTTCCATCAGGACAACGCTCGTCCGCACATCGCCCGCGTAACAAACGATCTCATCAAAAAATTTGAATGGGATACTGCCACACACCTGCCCTACAGCCCAGACATAGCCCCAAGTGACTACCATTTCTTCCCTGAATTGAAGAAACACCTTGGTGGGACGCATTTCAGAACGGGAGAGCAGCTGAAAGAAGAGGTTTTAAGCTACCTTCACCGCGCGGCGGGAGAGTTCTACGATTCAGGCATAAAGAAGATGGTACACCGCAAGCAAAATGCTTTGATCTCAACGGGAATTATGTCGAAAAAAGGGGAAAGTCTAAGCTTTCCAAAAATGTATTATTCAATGCCAATAAACATGGTTTTTATTGTGAATAATTATTGGGAACCTTATTTTAGCTTCATCAGTGGGAACTATGGCCCCTCGATACTTCTACTTACAAGTAGCGATCAACCGAAACAAACGACAAAGCACATTCCAATGGAACAAAATGGCGGCAATCTCCGTTCCGTCTTCTGCAGTGCGCCGCCATTCGCTTCCTAAAAGCCGTACCACTCGCGGAGCTGGCGCTTCTGCAGAGAATGGACCTTTCCCGATAAGGCGTCTCGCGCACGCGCGAGAGCCCGATGCCAGCGGCGGAAGTCGGCACGAAAAAATCGAGGGAATTCGGAAGCGAGGCTGATGGATCAGCGAGTAGAACACGTAATTTCAGCATAGATATAATTGTGTTACACAAAAGAAAGATAGTGGACGTGAAAGAAAAACACGACGTTTGGGTAGTGTTTTTCTTTCCTCTTTTTTAAAGCTATGCTGCGTTAGCACGCGCCGCAGCTAAGAGAAGCACGGCAGCTGGTAGTATTAGCTCCCGTTATCGATTGGTAGGGCAGGGTAGGTCAGCTTTTCTGACTTTTTAGTTCGCAAGTTGCCACGCACCTGGTGCCGTCGGCACGTGAAAATGTCCATTGTGCTACTGAGGAAGCTCTTATCTAGGAACTTTTTTCCACCAGCTGTCTGGCAGCGCCACCAACGACAGCGTCCTCTTTACGTCACATAGGTTCTTCACGATCACACCCAAATAGACCGAGTTATTACGGCGGTCCTGTTACCCTACAGCTCAGAGCAACGCTGGACGCGAGTAGGATTGGAAAACGCCAAGGTAATGAAACTAGACTGGAGTAAGAACGTGAAGATATGGGAACGTAGCCAGAACGAGGCGCTGCCCGTTCCGTTTTCGACCTCTCCTAATTCACCGATAGAGTTAGTATACTGTACCATCGGGTTTGAATAAAATACGAACATAGCATTTCGGAACTTCGAGCCCAGTACAGGCGCCGCTTCCAAGAATGGGTTTTGCTTGGCAAGGCTCAGACATCATCGGAGCAGTGCGCTGCGAGTGTCGTGCGCTGTCCTAGTCCGGTGGGTTTGCATTTCGCACAAGCGGGACCTAAAGCTTGGAAGCTGCGCCGGCAGTGGACCCAAAGTTCAGTCACCGTCTCGCATTTCTTTCGAACCCCATGGTGGCAGCGCCGGTGGAATTCTCACCGGGGCTAGTGTCTCGCGCGACTTCGGGGATTGAAGCTGAAGCTAACAGAGCCCGTCTGCTTTTGAGTGGATTCCTGCAGCATTTCTGCGGGGAAACGCTCGTGCTACTTTGCCTCTCTCTCCGGGAAAAATAACCGCAAATCACGGTCGGCTATTTCGGGTCATACTAAGCAGAATGTCTGCGCCGCATTAACACTGTAAAACAATATTTGCTCGAGTCACGACTAAAGCCATATTAAAACACGAGCGACGAATCTAAGCAAACTAGCAATGGAAAGGAATGGTAGAATGTGTTCAAGCGTCTCGCCAGCATTCCGGCGACGCTTATAGCGTTATATTGCTATTTTTTCAGTTCCGCGAGACACATATTGAATAGACCCTGTCGTTCAACTTTACGAGAGGAAAGCAATAAACATTCGAAACACAAAGCATAAAGTACGCAGGATATGAAACGGCGCTTACTTTTACGACTTCCTTTGCCAGGGTAGTTCTTTTAATGCGAGAGGATTAACTGTTCCGGACAGCGGAGTCCAGCGTTGTCCTTAACCGCGAAAAACGGCAGATAAATTTCTCCGCTCCGTAACCACAAAACAAACGGCTGAAAAATTCCTCCGCGAAACGGCTTTAAAATGACGGCGACGCAGCCCGCGCGCCGAATAGTTCCAAGAAACGCCGCCGCCGCAGCAGCGCACACCCGGCGCTTCACCAGGGCGTCCGCAGAGGCTGTTCTGCCGTCTTCTGCAGAGGATAGCGGGGCGCAAGCGAGTAGGAATACGGTACGTACACGAATGATTTCGCATTCCTACACGTAAACAGCCTTTATATCACACCAGCTTCCTAGACTCTTCTTATTTTTAATTTTTTTTAGTGTGGTGGGTTATATTTAAGATCACAACAAGCATACTGACACATATGCACGATCATAGAGAATAAAGCAATACTTCAATATTGGCAGACGGGACTTTATTAACCTGATCTTCACTTTACTTTGATCGTCTACATGCACAGGGAGTTTCTGATTGATCGGGTTATTGTAGTTCTTGCCGTCTCCAGGTTTTCGTCTTGATCCTTCATACGGTTGGTACATAAATACCGTATGCAGAAAAGCGCCGACGCCGTGTCCTGGCATCAATTAGTGCCCAACAGGCACGCAAATGCACCATTAACCTGTTTTACCAGTGTTTTTATCAGATGAATTTGACAAAAAAAGGAAAAGCACTGTAGCTGGCCAATATTTTCAATTGCGTTATCAAGAAATGTTTCAAACTATTAACTTCGTTATAATTACTCTGTTATATTTGCTTGCATAATCAAGTGCAAGGGAAAAATGCACCCGCTCTTCCCCGCAGAACTGAATTGCCAGAAAGCAAATTCGAAATGGTCTCTCTGCTTCCATTTGTATCCCGAAGTTCTTGTCAGGACACAACTGAAAAAAAATATAATGTTCTGCACATAAACAAAGTATTTATAGAATTTTGTTTTTTGCCAACTACTTCGTGAAGGGTACGAATGCTTTTTTTTCTAAGGGTAAAACGTGCGCCAGCCTTTGGTTGCGCTCGGAGCTAAGCTTGAACAAGGTATAGCGGCAGTTGAACCTCTAGAGTACATTATGCTAACTCTAAGTGAGTGGCACCACCGACGGCCATGGCTTGGACACCAGCAAATGCATTGAACACTAAAAGGAAAAACATAAAAAGATACATTTCTGTCATTTGGAGTATAATTTGACGACCAAACTTCTGAACGGATTTTTCTAAGAGTTGTAACAGATTTATAAAAGGCAGTGTCAATGCTTCCAGCAGAGAAGTTTTAGGGGAAAATACTATTACGTCCTCCGTATGACTTCCTCCACGAGTCCCACGACTGTCTTTCAGGGAAGCGAGAAAGGTTCGCTTCGATGGCATGCTTACTTTTACTTGCGAAGGGTTCCAGTTTGCGTTTGAGGCCTCATTTTTCTTGCGAAGACAAAGCAGACGATGTATGATGACGAATCTACTTTTGCTCGTTTAGCAACTTCCAGCACGAAAACATTGTGATAAAAACCGTGTTCGTGCTGCAAGTTATTTTAAGCGAAAAGGTGGCTTTGTGGCATGACTGCAACGAATCGGAACGTTCGAGCAGACTAATTCCGACGATGGCAGCAGATGACGGAGCTTGGCACACGGTTTGTGTAACTGAAAGACATCCTCAACAGTTACTGACGACTGCAACTTCTGTCTTACTATTTCTGCATACTTCATAAAAGTTTTTTTACACGGTTTCCACAAACATTTCAACAAGTTTGCTTTTAATAATTCCTCCCATAGACTTGCATGTATTGCCTGGTGTCAAGCAAACGGCCGCTGGTGTTGCCACCGCGTCGGGACTCCCGATCCGTGATCCAGCTCTACTAGGAATAGATATCAGTGGTCGGCCCCAGAGCCGTAAATACAGAAAGTTTGGCCATTTATTGGGAAGCATAGGAGTCGAATGAGGAATCGTCATTGGCCAAAAGCGTGCGGGGCGTGTTCCAGGGCGTGCTCGACAACCTTGGATGTGACATCCAGAAGCAGAATAATACCCTGGTGATTGTCGCAGAGAAACGAAATTAATCAGTGCGTCGGAGTAACTTCAATGACTGATAATATGTGTGCGTGATGTTTTAATCTCGGTCATTCAAAATCGTGTTGGAAGAGCGTGACTAGCGGAACGATCAACCTAATCCGTTCGCCAGGCGCCGATGGGCACGGGAATCTGCCTGTCCGAGTGGTCTCGCTCTGTTCGAGGAAAACAGAGCTCTAGCGGCATGCCATTCGTTTCTTACATATTTCTGCATGATTATGATAAAAACATCACGTGCACCTTATTTTCAACAATGAAGTGGCAACTACATTTAACTCTTACGAACCTTATTTAAACCTAATATCTATGATTAAGACTGTTTCTCGCTACCACCGCTAGGGGATAGTTTTCGGCTTCTGATTGGTCAAGAAAGCATGTCAGGCTCCTCTTCCGGCTCCTAGTGCATGCCCTGGCTCTGTCAGTTCCACACATTGACCAAACTCTCTTTATACAAGGCTCTGGTCCGCCCCTTCATGTCGCCGTGTTTCTCGATCTCGCCTCTGGGAGGTTTGGCACCTTGACATTTGAACTCGCGTTCATGTCCAGCGTTTCCTGTATGTGTTCTCGCGTCACTCGACCCGTAGAAGCTGCTCGGGACTCGGGTTCATTCGTGTCCCCTGCAGTCGTAAGCGGTAACAACGACAAAAAACCGCCCGTCTTTTTTTATTTTTTTAATTGCGCTGGCAAATGCATTTCACGAAGCGCTTGTGTGTTCGGCGGTCCGAAAATTACTTCGGAGTGACATTGACCAACGCCACTATAGTTGATCAAATCTACATGAAAACCACTTTTCGCCTCCTTTTAGTATCAGATTGCTCTTAGCCCGCTTGAGAATGGAGTAGATGTACTGGAGTTGGGATGATCGCGACTGTTTTTCCCCACGCGCGTAGGAGATCTGCGTGCTCGTTATCCAAGTCTAGTGTAAAAAAAAATATTAGCGCCAGCTGTGACTCCGAATGTTCTGTAAAGAGCTGTGCTCAGGTTAAGGGATATTGACTCGGAAACTAAGATCGGCTGCTGAACACGATCTTCATGCGAAATGCGTCTCCTGGAAGCTGTACTCGTAGGGTAGTGAAGCACTAAACCAAAATAAATGTGGTCTCAATTTTCAATAGCTTTTAAAATTATTTACAGTAAACTTTATGCTTGAATGTTTCTCCCTACTAGCGTATTGTCAGCACGGCTTTTGGTTCTTCTACTATATTAGTTGTTTTAATATTGAATGCTATCAATACAAACAGCTCAGTATGGCTATATATACCTCGATTCTTCTTAATCTTTTGAGTTAGCTGATCCCAGTCCTGTTTGCGAGAAAAGAAATTCAATGTTATACATACGAGACCTCTCACCAATTAATTTTAGTGTATACTGTGTGATACGCAGGTACTAATATGGCGTTAAAAATCGATTCAGAGCACGCATTGTATACATAGATGTCGAATATGTATTATATTTTAGTTAACTATATATCGATCTTGGCACCTATCTTCCCAAATAAAATAGCCGAGCCCAGTAAACTTTCAATGAGGCGGGCACCGCTGACGGCGGCAAAAGGAGTCGCCGTTCTTTTAACACAAAATGTGTGGATGGGCTGGGTTGCATGAATAAGTGTAACGCTCGAACGCGTGGAAAAGCACAGCAGGCAGGCAAAAGCAGCATAAGCGATGCATAGGTGGGGGCAGGCAAAATGCACAAGCATCCAGTGCATAGTAGAGGCAAAGAAGTCATAACTATTCATAGCTAGGAACACATATACGAAACGAGAGATATTCACAAAGCGAGCACAGCAGGAATCGAACCCCGGAATATGGCATCCACGCGTCCGGAGATACTTTTCGGCGCCACGAGCAGGAGATGAAGGAACGCGCAACACATAACTGAACCAAGAACGACTTGCCGCTGACGGTCGCCTGCTGCAGCACGCGAGTGCCCGGAGCGACCGATATCTTCGTCCGGCATATTTGGTCTCGCGGTCGACCGTCGGCACCGAGTCATACTTCGTCCAGCAAAGTTTTTAAGTTCCTGGATAAGAGCTCCCTACCAGTAGCGCCAGTCTTCGAAGCACCAACTCTGCGACGGTGAAGGCTTTAGGAAGTGCAATGGCGGCGCACGGCAGAATACTGAAGTGAATCACGGCATTTTGTTCCAGCGGAATGTGCATTGTCATTTATATAGGTTGTCGTTACTAATAAGAAAGAAGTATGAAGGCACCTTAGCATACTTAGCTCGCAGTCGACACTTGGCGGTACAAGTCGTGCTAAGTCCAGCATATGCGCTCGTCCGCAGGTGACCGTCGGCGGCGAGTCGCGCTAGACCAGCACAGTTATACCTGAATCCACTCACAGTCGACGCTACACCTCGATGTAGCCAATCAGCAGTGGAAAGACTCCTTCGTCACGGCGCTCGTTTCCTTTGTAGTGTTGACCGGTTAAACTAATCCCTGCAAGAAAAAAAGCGGAGGATCGCGGCGCTCTCTATTGTGTAACTGGCTGAATCGCTGATAGCGGATGTACAAAAGAAGATGAGAGCATTGACGGTGCACTTTTGGCACTGCTTGATTAGGTTCATCGAATCCAATTCAATTCATTTTATTTACTCCCGTAATGCAAACTAGGTGTAGGAGGCAGGCGAAAGATCTGGCAGAATTGGTGCAGCCGGACGAGGCCCCTGCCCCCTACAGGCAGATCGGTCAGCGGGATATAACTACATTATTTGAAACAAAAAACAACACCAAAAAACATTTATGCATCATACCGAGAAGTATATTATGAGGAGTGATAATATTTCACGCAATCGCGATTCTTGTTTGAATTTTCAATGCAGACACCTTGTTCTTTGAAAAATGCAACACTGTTAGACGATAGACAGCCGTCTATAGGTGCTGTGTTGTGGAAAGGCTTGTTGAAGGAGATGTTTGCAATGGGTTATTTTGTAAAGTATTTGAAATGGGCTATTTGGCTTTCGGTGGAAATGATGTAGGAGACGTGCGGGAGCAGATCTGTGCTTCGGTGGAACGATTATGCCAGATGTCTAGTATGTTTAAAAATGACACAAAAACGTGGTTTGTTATGAAACATTTTTTAGAACAATGGGCGCCCGTAATTGCGCTTGCTGTGGAAGAAGCCGAAGTGCGTACGTCAGCTGCTTAGCAGTGGCGCTTGAGTACACCAGAACGGAACCTGGGCGGCGGCAGTGGGGAGGCGAGGGAGCATGTCCGCACAACGCTACCACGCGGGTATTTCGCAACAGCGGCTAACTGGAGGAGCGGGGGGGGGGGGGGGGCGAAAAGGAGAGCGTCGCCGGAGCAAGAACAGCGGTGACCTACAGGAGAGTAGAAAGGGGGAAGGAAGAGAGCCTTGCCGTTTCGGGAGGAACGACGGCGGGGAGAGGCAGAACAGTGCGTCTGCTGTAAAGTGGGGTTTTGCGTTCCTATATGTGCATTTTTGCTACGGGAATAAGGACCAACAGCCACCGCTGTAAAACAGGAAGTCCGGAAGAAGGAATCACAAACCGAACAGCGTGAGCATAACTGGGCACGCTTTACGTTTCTTAAGGAGCGAGTGTAGAAAAGCAGTATGCAGTTGTTTCCAGAGAGGTGGGGTCAACGCATCAGATGTCTGAGAAACACGCGCCTTCCACCCCTTTTCCCCGCCCTAACTTTTCGCACGTGCGGAGTTCAAGGAAGGGGTTAGGACATCCTGACCCCCCCCCCCTGCTAAATCCTCCCCTGACAATAGATAAGAAAGTCGTGTAGTGCTAAGTTTTGGCATCACCTAAAGAAGGCGCAAGCGGACCAACAAGCTCGTGCGCGAATGCTGTGTCAACGTTCGACCGGAACTCCCGTTCCCAGCAACGGAACACGAGACCTATCCGGATGCTGACACAGCGCTCGCGTACAAACTGTGCCCGCGTTGACCTTTTTCTTAGGTGACACCGAGAGATAAGAGCATACGCAGGGGAACCTAACTGCGAGGGAGGAACGTACGCCGAAGGGCACACAAGGTGCCCGCCATTCTCGCAAAACGGTCCCCGTGATTCTACTTGTTCAGTCTTCCAAATCTGGGCTTTCCATTGACCAGTAACGATATAGTGCCATTTATCGACAGGCTGCAATAGGAAAGCAACCTTGACCTGCCTTTTGTATTGAGCGAGGTGTTTAGAATATCCCACATTAGCAGATACATTATTTGTGAGTACCGAATACAACGTGCACGTGTACTGGGATATTTAGAAAAAAGAAACAGCAGAAAAGTGTTGAATCCGTGTTTGTTGGCTTGGCAAGTATGAAACTCTGATATGCTTTTCATGGGTCTAGCTCAAGGTGAGACTCTGCTGGGCAGGGCCCGATGATCGTGAACGCCCTCTTGGCCTCCAGTCAATTCAAGCATATTGTGCTGAGCGACTTGTGCATATTGTGCTGAGCAGACTCGAGACTCAACAAGTGGATCAAGAAGGACAAAGATGCCATCGGCTGGTCCTTTCGTGCTGATATGATTGCTGCCGTCGAAGGTTATGGGTAAGTTGAGTTTTTCAATAACTGCCCCATTAGTGTATATTAAAATGTTGCTGTTTAGACACATGCGCAAAAAAATAAAAAATTGTAGCGCGATTTAAAACCGGAACTTTTACGCCGGGACGACGAGCCACTGCTCTCTTATCCCTCAACTGCAACAGAAGGCTAGAAACTCCGTCGCAAGCGCAGATATATAACTATACTGGTACCGCTTTTTATCTCGCGTGATTTATCTTTTATTTTGGCTCATATTTACCTTTCCTGGTCGTAACGTTACCCGCCGTTCCTAAAGTATAATGGCGCGGTTAACTGGACTCCAGTTGAAAGCCTCTGCGGTCAGTTTCTGCGACCTAAATTAAACTTTTTTACTGGAAGCGACACGAATTTGTCTGCCATTAGGCAGGGCGCTAGGTACTTTCTTGTCCCCATGCAGCTCGTCACGTGACATCAAATACCTCTTGGCCAAAACCGTGGCCGCGCCTGCGGAGTTGAGCAATCCGCCAATGGAGTGCCGGGGTTCCGTTAGTGGCTAACATGGTACCCCAAGGCATCTGAGATAAAAATAAGCATCTGTAAATAGAACCATGGCAGGTTTATTTGCACCGTCTAATATAAATTGCTATGTAAATAATGCCGCGAATAACCAATCTGCATTATCATGAACAGTTCGAGAAAGAATATAGAAGCGTGTGTCAATCCTACCTGTGGTACCAGTCTCGTTGCAATTACGCAGAGCAACGCCCAGGAGTCAAAAGGCCCTGCTATTGTTACATCCTTTCCTGCCGTTGAGTGGTCAGGCTTGGTGCAGTTTTGGGGCCTCTTCGACCAATCATTCATTGGAGGAGAACGATATGTAGGCTTACCACCGATGTAGTCCCGTTGATCGTTGCGGGACATCTCCCAGGCTCTATCTCGATTCGGAGGAATGTCTGGAGAAATCGCAGCCGCTTGAGGTGCGCAGACTGCGCTAATACCTCAAAACTGGCGTAGGTTGATGTCTGCCGGCTGGTGCCGTTCTCCGTGTTCACCGCAGCCTCCTTTCGAGTGTAATTCAGAAGCACTTCTTCTGGGAGAGCATGACGTAAGACCGGGAAGAGCATTGCACACTATGAGTCCTCGCTCACTCGCGACGACTTGACTCGTCGTGTGCGAGATTGGAGATAGTAGTACAAACGCCTCAGACATTTGGTGTTGCGTGACGACGACACACGAGGAATATCCACCCGGCCTTCCATGTTGTCTTGGATAAGTTCTTCCTGGCTTCCTAAACCTCTTCCTCCGAAGGTCCAGGGAGTCGGAGCAGCACCGTGTGGAGGATTCTAAGCCGGCAATGGCAGACTGCTTCATCGCCACTCAGCGCTGATCGCAGGTAGTTGAACCTTTCCGCCGGCGAAAGGTCCGAGCTAAGATGGTTGGCGGTCTCGAACTGTTTTCAAAGCGGCTGCCAATTCTTCCGTTGACCATTGAATTTCAGAAGTTCAAGTTTTGGGAGTTTGATTCCCGCCTTCGCTGGCGTTGGTCATCTGTTTGTGCTCGCGATCAGGTTAGTCCCATTGGATGGATTGCCACTTTCTGCACTGCGCCTTAGCTTGGCTCTTTAGCTTTGTCTAGGTAAGCCACGATCGTGCCCGCATATTCGATGACGGGTGCATTCAAGGCCTCCGTCTTGCTCCAGAACTGAGGGGCTCGATGGTGACATCGACGGCGTTATTGTTTGACCCTGAGCCAGTATGAGTCGTTCAATGAATAGCTCCAGGTTCTCGCTGTTTGGTTGCACGGACTGTAGCAACCCCTCAGCATCGTTCACAAGTCGCGTCTCTTGTGACCGCATCGCCTTGCGATTTTGTTTATGTAAACATACATGCTTTCGTTCTAGTAGAAGGAAGAGTGATTCACTATTCTTTGCCATTCGAAGTGTTCGCAGAGCTGTAATCCCGGGTTTTGTAGCACCAATGTTTTCGTTGCAACTGTTTTCTCCCACCGGCAGATGAGGCTTTCCGTTGAGCGTAATAACAACAACACTTTCATGTCTCCACTGCAAACAACTTTCGTTCAATAGTCAAAATGTTATGCGCACAGGCTCGTTTTCGTCTTCATTCTGGCCGTCTCCTTTTTCTCGTTTTTCTCTTCGCCGCTCTCTTCGAGGGAGAGGAGGACCCCCAACGTCAGAGGCAATCGTGTGAGATTTCGCGGTTCCCGACTGGACAAGGAGGGTAAAGGCGTGATAGAAGCCGCCATGTAAATGGAGGCTCTTCTCCTCCACGGTAGTGTTCGTCCCGAATCTGGGATTCTCTGTTAAACGTTACAACACAACCTATGACAGACTCCCCTGTCTACTGATTTTATGTTTCTCATCAATACATGTTCACATGTGCAAGCAACCTTCTTTATTAATAGGTTGTCTAAAGAATACAGAATTAGTTGCATACTTTCATTACCAGGTGGCATACAATTCTGACTATCGTGTATACAGGGTATTTAAATGGAGACTGACGAAAATGTCTTAATATATACTGTTTGAAATAAAAGTGCAAGTCGTTTACAACTCCCTGTAATGCCGAAATGGAGCGCAGCTCTTGAGGAGGAAGGAGGGAAGGGTACTCATGGGAGGGTATACCCTCCTCCTCCTCCTCCTCCTTCTCCTCCTCCCCCCTCATGCTTCAATGTCCTTTGGGGGGGTCACGTGACCTCGGGGGGGGGGGGGGGGGGGGTTGGGGTCACATGGCCTGGGGGTCACGTGACCGCGTGGGGGGGGGTCACGTGATCTTGGGGAGTTACGTGACCTTGGGGGGGGTCACGCGACCTTGCGGTTACGCCGACGGCGACACCGATGGCGACACCGCTCAACCCGGAAACGGGCGACTAAGAGCTGCGCTTTAAAAAAAGAGAAACCTGGCGGAACAAACTGTTAGCCTCGTCGGACGTCCGGGATTGCAAAAAAAAAAAAAAAAACACTAATTAGCCATCTAATTTAACAGATATTTTACTAATTAACTTTTAGTGACTGAATTTTAGTTGAGTTTGTTGAGTTTGCAGTTTTGAAGACAGCCACCGGAAAAGACAAAGGCAACTTACAAAATTGAAAAGATCCGCCCGGTTTGAAGATATTCATAGAAAAATTTCGACAAGTTTTGGCGTTTCTTGGAAACGGATTCCAAAGGAACTACCGTTCGCGTGGAATTTCTAAATCCTTGTGGAGAGAGGCCAAAATTGGTTAAACGAGTTCAACGAGACGTTTCTCCAGTTCCTCTGATATGTCTTGTTCAGATATTAGTGAGGCCAATTTCACTGCCAGTTGTAACTGTTTGACTGCCAGTTAGAACAGCTTGACTACCAGTTAGAACAGTTCAACTGCCAGTTAGAACAGTTCGACTGCCAGTTCAGACTGTTTCTGCAAGCTGAGCATTGCACCAGCGTCGCCAGTTGAAGCTACCAGTGTGAACCGTTCAATTAACAGTTCAGCCAGTTCAGGTGCCAGTTAGGACAGTTTATTTTTCAAATTCGGCCAGTTTCGACAGCTTGATTTTCAATTTTCCCGGTACAATTTCAATACAACCAGTTCATTTCGGGTTAGGCCCTTTCCATATCACAACTATTTTCAAATCGTGTTTTACCATATGGCATGCTCTGCTAGGCAGCCGTTTTCAGAACACAGTAAGGCCCACGAAAAGCGCTCGTCTGTGGTCACGTTGCCGGCTTCGTAGAGAAAAAGAACCGGAATCAATCGAGATACTGAAGCCCGGCATTTAGCAGAAATTCCTGTTCAAATTCGGCATCTCATTAGTCGTTAGAAAAATACCTTTCACAATGACCATAAAGATTGGGCCACATCCCAAGTTCTTTCATGTAGGATAAGTTTGGTAAGACATGGCCGCATTAAGATAGCACTGCCAATCGCCCGGAAAACATCGGTGCATCTTGATGATACATGTACACGTTACTCCAAAAAGTAACTAAATACCGTTAGTTTTGACTCAAAAAGTAACTAAACACGTTACTCGTTTATTGATTATCAAAAGAAACGCGTTACTTTACCTCAAATATATCCAGCAGCTTCTCGTTACTTTGACGATTAAATACACAACTGCTTTTCTTTCATGGTTTAGTTTTTTCATTAGTCGTTGCATTTAAAGGGCAGCTGTATAGCGATATTCAGTTGGAATGTTTTTCACTTTACACGAGCTTACTGGCACTGGTGGGACTCAAGGATACTCGCACGCAACGCCACTGGCCAAGAAACTCCTTTGTTGCGGTGTAATTTCAAGGACAAAAGCGATCATTTTCATTCAATCTCTCTTTTGCAAAATTTGATGACGTAACGTGGGGATCGCAGTACACCCAAGTGACGATATTTGAATGCGGTTCATAGATTGGACCCGAGCATTGCGTGGGCGCTCGATTTGGGCTCGTGATAATTACTAGCTCGAGAAGCATTCGGGTAGTGGCCCGTGTCAATCGCTTCAACGACGACAATAGCCGAGCCATAACAATGTCTGGAACTCAGCGCGTGTCCTGTGCTTTGCCAACCCCAGCGCGTGGCTATGATCAACATTGGCGGCATATAATCCATTCCAGGTCACGTGGCCGCTTGTTCTGGCTGCGAGTTGAGGGGTGAACGCTGCTCGTTTTCTTTAATTTGTTTCTGGGACTTCTATTGCGTGGGGTGAAAAACGAACGCGTGTTTCATAGGTCATCAACGTCAGGGATCCGTTCTAAGCGGTATTTGCGCAAAGTACAAAATTGTTGCATCGCGCATTTAAGCAGTAACTACCTTTCCAAATTTTTATCAGGTATGTTTTCCCCGCTTCATATAGAGTAGATCTTCGATGACGCTGAAGGTCGTTCTTCTGACGCGCTCGAAGGAACGGCAGTGTTGTGCTTCAGGAATAGCTGGTGAATTTTGAATTTCCCTCACTCTTTTGTTATCTTTGCTTCTAAAGTTCAAAGTTGACATATTAGGTTCTGTGCCTTCCCGCGTTGGAAACTACCGGGTTTACATTCAGTGCGTACACGATTCTAGAAGGCTCAACCAGAGAAGCTTCTTGTGTTCTCTGAGTGAAGGACATTCCCAGTTGTACCGTCTATACGTTGCTATAGTGTCATACTGTTTGAGTGGTTTTGGCGCATACTCTGTTAGTCGCAATAGGCGCATAGTCAGGTTTGAATGAAAATGCGGCTGTTTAAAGGATGTTTTACAAGTTACTCTTCAAAGGTAACGAAATACCGTTACTTGTTACTTGGCCTTAAAAATAAATAGGCACTTAATCGTTCCTTTTCTAGAAACGTAACTAAATGCGTTACTCGTTACCGGAAAAAGTAACTAGGTAGAAGTAACTCGACACTATAAACGCGTTGTGTACAAGTCTGATCTTGATGTATTGATTATTGGTCTCGACACACCTAGCTTAACCAAACCTTCGATTGTAAGATGACATGGTGCAGAGTAACCTGAGTCAGGTTGCCAAGGTTGCAGCGTTATTACAGTTATTAATTGCGTGAATGAAACATATTTTATAAAAAGGTGCCTGGCGCACGACGACTATGGATTCGAAATGTCAAAGTCGAATTCCGGAATGGCTCCGTCGCGACGTCAAAGCGTCGACGTCGCTTCCTGTCGTATTTCTGCCTTGTTTACTTTGATCTCTCAAAATAGTGACGGTTGTGCCGCAAGCGGGCGCGATGTTGGCGACGGCTCAAAACATCAGGAGTCCTTTTCGCTTCAGAAACGCGCTTTCGCGCTTCGAGAATAAATTAGTTGAAGGTTCGCAGATGTCGGCTCTGGTACCGTACTAGACGCCTGATCGAGAGCGAAAAAATCCCGATGAGGACGTCACCGAGTCCTCGGTATCTTTTTGAGCTTCAGATTTGTGGCACCTCGTACAATATAGACTGGTAATACCTCTGTTTCATGCACCGCAGTAGTTGTCTTGCAGGAATCGCCTCTAGCCACGCCTTCTTCCTTGCTTCATTCTTTGGAAGCTTGTGTACAGGGGCACTTTTGGATATGAAAGTGCTGGGACACTACTTGACACAGCTGCGACGCGCCATCGCCCATGTCGTAGGCTCATCCAAGTCCACTGCACTTCGTCTTAAACTGCACCGTTTTGTTTAAGTGTTTTGGAAACTTACGCAGCCTTGTCTGCGCGGAGCGAAATTTGAGAACAGAGCGTCTGATCGACGAGGAGAGAAGAGAAAGAAGGACCAACACGTCCGGTGAGAGGGCAGAACAAAGAAAAAAACAAAACCGCAAAGAATGCGTCAAATCACCCTTGACGTCACCGAGGAGTGCGGAAATTTAAAATTGGGCTTTCTTCAAATATGTTTTTCCCTGCAGATACGCTGTTTCTTAAGCTTCAAATATTGAGAGGTGATGTCTACGCATCATCTCCAATTTGCTATTTTATTTCATTTATTACCTTCAGGACCTCTTCCGAGGTATTTTCGCGAGCTTCAGATTTGAGGCGCCTCGACAATATAGACTGATAAGACCGCGTTTTATGCACCGAGCAGGTTTGGTAAATTTAAAAGTAATGCATTGGGGGGTGTCAGTGCCGCTTTTACGTTCTTGGATATTTCGCAGATGAGTAGAGTTACACTGTTTGCAGCTTCTCTCCCTTCTGGTGTGGCCCCCATTCTGGTGCCCTTCTGTGGTGTTTCTGAAACCAATCCTTGTGAAGTTGACATTTATGATAGTATGACTTAATATAGCTTGCGCGCTGCTTCATGTTGAGCTATGTGAACCTCTTGGTGGGCTTTTTGTGCGTTTGCCAGAAACTATCATGCATCTCTGTATTCCGGGCTGCCATGACGTTCTTGAAAACCTGTAAAAACCACGGAAGTTAAATAATTCATAACTTTCCGTCGTAAAGCGAAATGTTCAGTATTTTTTTTTTACAGTTTTGTTTGGTTTGCCATTTCCTGGTTGTCGACATGAAGAAGAAACTGGGCGAAGGAGGGGATATGCCTTTTGACAAATTATCCAAGCACCAAGGAGCATGCTGCGTGTAGTTACATGCAGTGCACGTACTGGCGTCTGCAGTAGTTACCGTTCTAAAGCAAACGCCTAAAGCGAATTTCTCCTTGAATGCGACTCAGTCAAAGCCTTTATTTGGCTATTTATTTCGAATACTTTATACGAGCAAGGCGAGCGCGTGCGGCGCATAGAATTGCATTCTCAGCATTATCCTTGATGCTTGAGAAATATAGCAAGAGGTCCATTGAATCCAGGGCCCTTGGGTTCTGCAACGAGAGCTTTCGACCCAGCTGCTCTGAGCTATACACACGTCGCAGGTCCAAGGACAGTTTCAAAAAGTAACCCTAAAAAACTGAATCCTTGTAACACTTTTTTTAAATATGACTGGACATATTTGTACACAGTGTCAGCAATAATACCTGCATAAGAACTAACCTCCGCTTCGTTCTACTTTTTAGCGACGTCAAAAGGGAGCGTTGGAGATACTTCATCGCACGCGCTCGGCCGTCCGTAAAGTGGTTCCCTGCAATGTCCTAAAGCCTGGAGTGCTCCCTGAGGAACACAAGGAAACCTTTGGCGTCATTGTTTCCTCGGGATGCTTGGAATCGGCCCCAGCAGACCACGAATCTTTCTGAAGAGTTGTCTGCAACGTAGGAACACTGGCGAAACCCGGCGGCCTTCTTATCATTCATGGCGCGGGTCGTGTAAAGAGCTATCCTGTGGGAACCGTGGACTTTGTTTACGCGAATGTCACAGAAGATGTGCTGAAGCAAGCCGTGGCAGAAGCCGGCTTTCAGAAGAAGGTGTTCATTTTCAAAGTAATTCCGAGGTTTGTAGAAAATAATGATGAATTCATGTTTCTCCTGTCTGCCCATAAGGTACGACAGCTCATGAAACTTTACTTAACCTCGTGCGGGATATTTCGCTTTGCCCTGTCCTGTTCTGTTTAACTCGTGGCATGCGTACTTTCCCAAATAAAAGTGTAATGATTCCTGCTCTCAATCTGAAATTCATTAAACTTTTATCAAATGTGATCGCGTTTATGTTTAAAGTCATGTTCAGGTATTCACAGGCCATGAGATGCAATACACGTGCTCATGGCCAGGTTTCTACCTTATTTAACCTTCCACTGGCATGTAAACATGCAGCTTTTAGTCAACTATTTTCTTTACCTTGAATTCTTATAATGACGTAATCAAAACAACAGTCTTGTATTCTTGCTCATGTAGGAACAGTATAAAACAACCAGTTTATATATTGCGTTACCATGCGGCTTTATACCACGTAACGAACTATTTTGTTGAAACAAAGGCACATGATGATGCTTGTAAAACGACTCGAAACTGTATATTCATTTTCTCCCGCCAGTCTCGGGTGTTACAGTATTATGCACATGACGCGTGATGCTTATAAAATGACAGAGTGATTTCAAATAAGACTGTACAGAGGGTAGGCTGGTCGTCATGGTAGTAAAAAATGAAACGATATCCGAGTGTTCGGCGCATCCCTGACGTCGCCAAAAGTTTAGTTCACAAAAGACAGGTGGCAGTGAACGAGACAGCTCCTGTTCACTGTTCTCCGCGTGCACAGAGCTATAAAGTAATTGTTGCACGTGCAAAAAAAAAAAGCTTCTTTGATGGATTGCGGCAGTGGCGGCATAGGCAAACTGGTGAGTTCGGCATATTTATTCGATATGTTCTTTTCACATTGCCTAACCTATAGTATAAACGAATCCACAAATATATTTGCGGAGAAATGTTACTCGGAACAGAAAAGGTTGTCGGTCATAAATACTTGGGCACTTGCGCGTAGGCGCACCGGAGATGTGCATAAGTGCACCTGCGCTTCGCGAAAGTGCCATGTTTGGGAGTCTTTACAAAATAAACGGAACGCAAATCACAAAGAAAATTATTAAGACGACGTGAGAGCACCAACACATTGAAGCTATAAATATTGCTTAAGTTGTTTTACTACCAAACGTGACAACACCAACGGTGCACTTAAGGTCACGGTACCACTGAATGTGGCAGTTCAGGTACCTTTTGGCAGGTCATTACTCATCATCCTTTTGAATACTGTTTTCTGGGATTGATGTCATTCGAAAGCCAAAATAATCCTGTTTCATTTCATATTATGTATGTATTGGGTTATACTGCTCATGCGCTTTTGTAGCATTGCGAATATGATTGCGCGGACCCTCACTTGCTCCGCTGGTTCGTGTTTCATGAAGAATCTATTAAAGAAAACATGGTTCCAATAGAGCAGTTTTGTTAAGATGATGTCGGAGCAGAATGTAACGATATACTTTTTCGGTATTTGCTCTACTTTGATTTGTTTATCTCTCCAAATATTGCCCTAAAATTGTAATTTTTCAACACAAAAACGTTTTTAATGACATGCACTAGGGCAATGAAATTAGCTACAGATGTAGTGCTTATAATTGGTAATATGCAGAAAAAAATTATTGTTCTGTCATTTTTGTTGTTTGTTTAGATATTCTATATCAATCGTAGCACTTTTCTGTGCTTCGAGTCATGGTGCTTCAAATGCCGCTGAGGAAATAATTAAACTATGATAAAATCTTTAATAACATTTAGAACTACAATGGTTGCCCAAGAAGTGGACGATGGCTTTTTTCATTTTCAAAGTCATAACGCTCCAGGAGCCCTTCAAACTTACCTGTTTTTGACGCATATCTTTTATGGACATCAAACAGATTTACTGGCATCTAATAACATTTATTGCATGTAATAGATATACATTGCGATGTATTCGATTTTCACAATGATCTTGCTTTGGTTTCTTGATAGGTGTAGAGCCTAGATAATTTTAAAGACAACTAAAAACTGTTTGGGTGTTTTGTTGAGCTACCTGGAGGATGGCAGACAAAACTGCTGATTTCTAGCGTTCAAGAAATTTTCGAGGGCGGCGTTGGCGTCTGTATCATCATCAATCTCCGTGTCTATTTACCATCACGTTTAGAAAATGTATTGGAATATTTACTATCGATAAATGAATGGTTTAAGTACTGGGTCAGGTTAATAAATTTAAGACAAATAATTACACAAGCGTAGGGTGATATAATGTGTTCATTATTCGATATGATTGAAATCAATAAACAATAAAGACGAAGAGGAAAAGAATACAACCGAGTTCACTTCATGCCTAGAGTCACTAAATGAGCTGCGCTTAAAGTATCAGCACTCCGTTCCCCAAAATTGCTTTGGGTGCCGCCATTTTGGGTCTTGTGCAGAGCAAACGCAACTGCCGATCGTCATGATTCAAACGTGCGACTTCCTCAGCATTAGATGCGGTGCTAGGAAGCTGATGCAATATTTCTATGCTCTGTCGCGGGTTGTTTAAACATTTCTGGAGGACGGAAAAGCGTTTCCTGTGATTTTAGATAAAGCTTCAGATACCTGGCAACCATGATTTTAAGCCACAATATGGCCCAGTTTCGTTACTCTGAAGCGTAGCTAATTTACTGGCACTAGCGGGAACAGTGAGGAAGAGGCAGGTGTCAAAAGGTAGTGGCTTGTGGAATCCACGGGGCTTGCGTCATGGCCCCTCCATGTATTACAGGCTCTGTGAACAAGAGCATGAATAGTGTCATTAAATAAGCTACGCTTCAGAGTAGCGACACTTGGCCATATTGTGGCTTAAAATCATGGTTGCCAGTTATCTGAAGCTTTATCTGAAATCACAAGAAACGCTTTTCCGTCCTCCACTTTAGACAGTTTGCGACAAAGCAAAGCAATATTACGTGAGCTTTCTAACACCGAATCAAATGCTGAGAAAGTCGCACGTTTTAATCATGACGATCGGCAGTTGCGGCTGCTCTGCACAAGTACCAAAATGGCGGCGCCCACAGCACTGTTGGGGAAAAGAGTGCCGATACTCTAAGCGCAGCTCATTTATTGGCTCCAGTGGCCGCGAACCTGCTTTCCCCTGACTGAAACTGAAACTAAATACGAATATGACACCATTATTACAGCTTATTTAGTTACAACCAATTACACAGAATGAGAGGAGGAAGCGGCCGGGTAGGAGAAACGCGGGTTTTATGTGCGACCGTTCTAAGCGTCTCAAAAGAGAGAACGCGCGAGCTTGCGCTGGTTTAAAGGAGGCGATCCAAAGAAAAGAGGCGGCACGCTGTGTTCTTTGTGATTGTGCGTCTATACTTCGTCTCCGTTAGTAAGGACATTGTTAGCCGCGTGCTAAGCGCGAGCTAATGTTTCGAATGAAGCCTCGGCAGCTGCGCGAGCGCTCGTGCAGTCAGTGCTCTGTCAAGGCAGTCAGGGCGTCGCGCTAGCTAGTCTTCGCAGTTAGTCCATGCTAAGATGAGACGAAGTATAATAGCACATTGTGTGGTATGTCTATACAGCCGCGAAGAGTCGCTTTATGGGCGGCTTGTCTCAGCTGTGATGAAATTTACAGTGCGTACACCGCAAACTGGTCTTAACGTGCACCGCAGTAGTGATCACGACCGCACGCCGGTACGATGCTCTTCCAGGTCGAAACGGGCAGGGGAGGGGTGGGTACTGCTGCAGCGCAAGCTTTCGCTCCACGTGCTTCGAGCTAGTGTGCATTAGACCATGCACTCGGTCAACGATCCCCCCCTGCCCCCTTGTGCGTCTAATTTATATACAGGTATAAGTATTTGAAGATCGACGATGGACGTCGATCGTCTCGAGGTAATGTAACGTAATAACATTATATAAATAATAAACATATTGAAGGACTGAACGACCCAATTTTTCAATTCTTGGATTGTAATATGGTGGTAGCCTATTGTACTTACTATTGATGAAGAGCAATATGAGGTGACGAGGTAATGATAAAATAATGAGGCTCTATAAAGACGACGACATTAGTGGGTGTCGTCGTCAAGACACCTACTAATGTCGCCTTTGAGTACACGATACTTGTTTCAATGTATCGTGTACCCAAAGACTTTTCTTCATCCGCAACAGAATATGGTAGAATCAATGAGGATGCTGATTTACAACTGAGCGTAGAACAGGAAAACTGCACTGTGCAGAAGTGCGGCTTATTCGTTAATACAAGGGACGGATTTCTAGAAGCATTCCCTGATTGAGTACTTGGAACAAAAGGCCTAGTTGACGTTAAGTGTCCCCGTTCCAAAATATTTTTGAAGCCTACTGAAACCGCAAAGGAGTGTGAGGCGAAATATAAGAAAAAGGAACCTGGTGTGAAAGGTCCGGATCACCACCATAGCTTCTACTACCAAATACAAGGGCAGTTACACAATACACAAAGAGAGTTTTGTGATTTCTTTATATTCACACTCAATGGCATTGATATCCCACGTATTCAGAGAGATGAAACCCTCTGGTCAACCAACGTAGAGCCTTTTCTACTCAAGTTTTACATGGAAGGCCCGACTTCCGCTGAAATTCCTCACGTAGACGAGTTGTTCGACCGAATAAACTGCCATTACTCCCGATCTGGGAATATCTCGATCTTCGTTCGTATGCCATAGTATCATGAGACTGAGGGGTGTGACTCTTCGTCCGCCGAACATTGATTCGGCGGGTGCTTTACAGTGTAAGATGAGACCTTCACGTGCTGCTGGAACAAGAACCTGGCGATTCTTCACTGAACTGCTTCTTCCGTAAGCGTCACAAGGGCTTTCTTCGTTTCGCACACCATCTGTTCTGCTTGCCCGTTAGTTGCAGGATGATATGGTGCACTAATGTGATGCCTGATGCCGTTTTTTTTAAGCTTCTTTATTTTATTTGATGCAAGTTTTGGCGCGTTATCAGAGAAAAGTATTTTCGGTAGTGCAAAAGTAGGGAAAATGGAGCATAGAACGTCAACGACGCGTTTGGACGTCGTGGCAGGCACCCTGTAAACTTCCAACCACTTAGAGTACGCATCGACCATGACTCCACAGATGCGGATACGTTTCGCCACCCACCAACTGAATAGTGCATCGTTTTCAGTTACTATTCATGATGGCGCTGGACACGAGGACGACTTCGAGTCTTTCCACAAAGTTAGCCTAGGTGCCAGCACTTTTGTCGAAAGCGGTAAGCGTTCTAAACGTCGACAATGTCTGTAGTCAAGTGCTGTACTTGACACTGGACGCTTACCATTCGCTGAGAAGAAACTTGCTTGTTCGTCTGCCACGAGTCGTCCGATATCAGGTCATCACCGCAACTCCATCTCGCGACAAAACAGGTCTTCATTGACCCCATGTCCATAGTTAGCAATCACGTGAACTTATAGATTCCCGAACGCTCATAACTTGCCGTCGCCTAAACGCCGTTCATTCATAGCGCCTTCATTGCAAATAAACGTATTCCTATTTATTCTCATGGTTTTCATTATATTCCTCCTAAGCTGTACTTACAACATTATGTGTGTCGGTACTTCCGAAAATATTGCAACGGCGTTTGTTTTCTGGGAACTATAATGTAACAACCTTCACAACATCTTCCGGATCCCGTGAAACACAATACTTCGTGACGTCACTTTTTAGTCATCATTATAATGCTGAGGTAAGTACTGATAAATCGCGAAGCATTTTACTGACGTCCGTTTCCACTGGTGTCTTGGAAGATGCAAAAATACTCCAGAAGCCGGGCGAAGACATGATAAATGTAATAAATCAAGTTAAACGGCTTGACACAGCAATAGGATTGCGACTCCCATTCGCTCTTTGCTTTACTGAAGATGCTCTCCCGCATGAGAGGCATGAAACGTTTAATTAAATTGTTACTTTTGTTGTGTCAAGCCGTTTTTGTTATTACATTTATCATGTCTTGGAAGATTGAGTCTACTGAGCGTGCATTCCTGCAGAAGTTTTAATTGATAGAATAATGACACGTCAATCAACAATAAATTCCTTCTTGGTAAGATTTATTGTGAAAGCCCGTGACAATCGCCGAACCGCATCTCCCTATATCAGAGAACAATTTATACAAAGCCTGACATTATCGCATACATGCGTTTGCTGGGCCATGCTGCTTGAGCCAGCTGAGCACAGCTGGCAGCGGCGCGAGCAAGACTACGAGGGGAATTTGATGGTGCTCGAGCCATCCCACCGTGAACCAATGTTTTGGCTACCCCACGGGTGCGTGTCGCCATCTATTGGTTGAACTAACGCCTTGTTCAAGATGGCTGCCGTGGAACCGCAGCCTTAAGGGGATTTAACCGCTCGTCACTCAATGGGCAAATTTCGCTACACAAACTTGAGCTTCAGGAATGCACGATACTATTCATTCTTTTGTGGTTACTTATGATAACGTAATGAAGGTCGTACGGCCCTTGGATTTTTCTTTTAGAGCGCTGGAGATTTTGAATAAAATCTAGAAATATGACCGTTTTAACTGTTTTTAGGGCGTTTTGAGGCATTTTTGAAAATACAATTATTTAGAAGACAAACGTGAAAAAGAACGCCTGGTCCGTACGTACTAGTGGTGCCTCTAATCTTAATTTTAAGACCATGACGAGAAAGCTACAATAGTTGTTGTGTTTGTGTAGTTGTGTAAATAAAATCACCCTGTTAATTTTATTTCCAACTTGTTAAACGAGATGGCGACACTAGTACTAAATGCCTCAAACCGGAGATTTTCTTGCTGTTAGCTGTTGTTGGTTATCTCTCGAGCTCGAATTGGACAGCGGTGTCTCGTTGCTCGTCGGATCGGTAGCACGTGTAGCGAAAAGCTCACGCTGTAAAGCTCACTGATCGTGGATTCAATCCAGAGCCTCTGCCCGTTTCAAGCTATAGATGAGCATCGTACCGGCGTGCTCTCATGTATCACTACTGCGTGATGCACGTTAAAGTTGTCAGACAAGCAGTGGTATACTGCACTGTCTTTCATCTCCAACGAAGACACCAGATGCCCTCAGAGCTGACTAACTTCCCGCTGTATAAACATAGACACAACGGAATTACAATTGATGGCTCCGTTCGTCGGCACTTTTTGAACGTTGTAAAAAAGTGTAACTAGTCATCAGCAGACTCCTAGCGAAAGGCCTGATAAGGCTCTGAAGGTGACACTTTTGTTGGTTCTATTTTTGTGTGTGTGCTATGTTAGTGCGCGTGGTCAAACGCTTGCATACGCTACAAGCATGGCTCGTAAGCACCCTAAAATCGTGCAGGGTTGAACAGAGATATCCTAATATTGTCACGAATGACAAGTGATGAGGCGATAATAACTGAAGAAACTAAACGCTTGATGGGGCGAACTTGTGCCCAAAAATAAAAAGGAAACAGGAGAATGCAGAGCGTCCCGGGCGTCGAAGTGACAGCAGAGTCGAACGCTGGGGCGAAACTGACTCCGGCCTGCCACGCGGAGCCCCTTCTGTACACGCGTGGGCTTCTGGAATAATCGGCGTGGAAGGTTCGGCGTGTCGAACATTCTAACCTCGCATCAGCAACACGGTTCTCGAATCTACCGGAACATTACATTAGAATCAACAAAAATGCGTCTTCGCGGCCAGGAATCGAACCCTGGCTTTCTGCGCGCAAGGCACGCGCGATAACCGCTTAACCACAAGCTCGCTACCTTTTTTTCTTTCTTTATTGAATGCCACGTGCGCGCTGCCTGCTCGGCCACCTGGGCGCGCTGCAGTATGTAGGGTGCGTCAATGTCCTGCTTAGGGTGATGCCACCCTTTGTAGTACCCGATGCCGACAGCACGCGCTCTCGGCTAAAATACAAACAAATCGACGAAAACAAAATGTCGCCATAGCACAGTCAGCGCCACAAACGCGTGCAGGGACACGCGCTTTCACGCGCTTCTGAACAAAAAAGAACAGTAGACGTGTGGGACATAATGGCCAGATGTCTCCACCCTAAGCAGAGCCCAGATGAAGGCACCCTACTATATAATGTATTTGTATTTGTATTTGGAAATAAAAAAATTACACCATCTTCCCGAGGGAATTATGGTGTGATGCGGAGCATCGTGTTGGTTCCGAGGAAAGAGTCAGTTGCGTGCTGACGTCGAGAGATGGCGCCACCGACTGCCCTAGCCTAACGCCCTACGCGAGCCTTCGTCGCGGCTCGCGGCAGAGAAACTTGGAACGCTCGGCGCTCGCCGTTTATTTGTTTTCACACTTGAAGGAGAGGAGACTAGAGGAGGAGAGTTGCGCGTGCGCGCGCGGTGTGAGTAGAAGCGAACGAACGCGCAGTGCACGCAGCTGGTAGAGAGAGAGAGCGTAGAGAGTAACGCGCAGCTGTTGGAGAGAGGGAAGGTGGAGAGTTGCGCGCGCGTAGTGCGAGTGCGGACTACAAGGTCGCGGGACATAGACCCGAGCAAGAGATGCTCCGCATCTAAAAGAATAGTTGAATGAGTTGCAAAGAAGGCTAAAATACTTATTCCGAACAACATTTATTTTAAGAAACATTATTTCAGATATTTTCATTCTCTGTAGACCTTGTTTGGTGGCTAGTAGATATGAAAAACAAGAAAAAAAGAAGCATGATTTCCAATATTTCGAACAGTGACAATATATAATCTCAACCAACAAACAGGTGCTTACTCTGAGATGCAAACTGAATTTTGACATTAGCGTTTTGGCGCCCGAAACAATTTTATCGTAAATTTAACACTTCCCGTTTTGCGGATTACTAAGAAAACCAAACGGCCCATCAAGAGGATGAAAATACGTTTCTACCTAAGGTGAAGCGTACGTTTCTTTTTATTTCTCTCTCTTCACCTTTCTCATTTTTAGGCAGAATCAAATGAACCTCTAAATAACTTTCGTGTCTTCATAAGTAACCTCGGGAGTTCACTCTGCTATTGTCCGTTATGAACACCTCTTTCAACATTGATCGATCTTACTATGTCACGTTTGAATGAAGCGGTGCTACCTTACCTGTCTGGAAACAAATCGGGGTGTGTGTATTTTTATACAGCCTAGAACATAGTCTGCCTCAACGGGCGACTTGTCTCCCAGCTGTAGGTGAGCAATTTAGCCAGTGCAACAGAACCTGTAGCCTGGGGTCTTTGACGTGCATCACGCAATAGTGATACACGAGCAGGGGTGGCGATTGACAGATGAGCAAGGGTGGGGATACACGGGCAGGGGTGGGGATTGAACCCAGGAATCCTGGATTATACAGCGCGAGCTTTCGCTCCACGTGCTCCGAGCTGGTGTGCTCTAACCCACTCGGCCACCGATCCTTTTTTTTTCTTTATTGGACATGGCCACTGATCCCTCTTTATCTGTCTGGACCACCGTGGTCTGGACTAAAGCCCCTCGATGTGTTCGCGTTTGTCTTTCAAGTGGCGTCAAATGCGCCAGTGCACGAGGCCCGTGTCTCGAGTGGCCCGTTGGAAGCAGTTGTCGGCGCAGTACTGAAATTAGCGGCCCTTGGAAGCGAGTGGCAGCGGAGCACCCGCTCCTGGCACGTGTTTTGCGCGTTTCCACATCAATGGTTGGCGGTACTTGTAAGCGTACGTTTTATAAAATGAATTTAGTCTGCAGTTGCCGGCAGCACCTTCAACTTATGGAATTTATGAGGATAACTCGAGTTGTCACAGGTTCGGGATGTTAAAGATCCCATTTAAACAAACAAATTTGGAATTTGACTTGGACCGCTGTCCAGGTGCTAGGACCACACCTTGGCGATAGGCCTCCTGAGAGGCGGGAGGAATTGAGAGCAAAGCATGCCGACGTTACGAACAGTATTTTATATAAAATAATTCAAAAGTAAGGGAAAGGCGCACAGGACGTACACACAGTCGAAAGAAGGAAAGAAAAAAAAATCAAAAGTCAAATCGAGGTTGTCATACAGTTTTGGAGGGGAGAGCCGAGTCAGGGTCTCAAGATGCCGGTGGTGGGTCCTGTTCGTTGCGCCGCCAGTCGGGGTCGAGAAGTCGTGGTGGCTTGGGTGTTGTAGTGACGAACAGCACTCACTCACAAGCACTCACACACCCCGTCGAATACTTCTCGGTGGTCGAACAACCATACCGCCGCGGACCTGCTCAGCGCCGACCATTCCACACCGACGCAGCCTTGCTCCGGGGTTCAGTTCCACTACCCTCGCGCGCCCGGGATCCCATCTCTTTTTTTCTCTTCCTCCGATCTCGCACGAAAAAAAAAAAATCCTAAGCCCGCGCTCCTGTCCTCGGCGCTCGCGCACCCCACTCACAAACACAGAAACGGACAACACCATAACCATTGAAGGACAAAATAGTTATTGAATTCTGTGACACTACCCCTTATTTCAAAAAATATTCACGCAGGAATATTAAAAAAACAAAACATCACAAAATTCAATGCGCACTATCTCTTCACGTTTTACCACTGTTATTCCTCAAGAACGTCCTGAAACGATGCAATCAGTAACAGTAATTCACCCAACCATTCAAAATATATTCATAGTCCCATCTGCGTTGCTTACGGCAGGTTAACAGGTTCTTACTGTACCTTATTTTCTTTCTAGTGTAACTCTACAATCGACTGAGGTATTCTTTCCCGACATTTAGAAACATTGCGGTACACCAATATTGACTGCGAAAGCATGCACATACAGACTATATCTGTACTCACGTTACACGAACACCGAAATTACTTCATGCTGCAAAATATTTTAGGTCTGCTCCAATAAAATTCTTCTATAACACTTTCCAACTCGGCTCAAAACCTAAGCACATAGAACCTCGATCATTCCATTGATACGCCTAACCAGATTAATAGTAAACTCTCTCAAAAACAAACCCCGGGAGATTTTAGTTATATCCTTTCCAATCGAATCTCTAGAGTATTGTTTAACAACACCCAAAAATACAGAACAGCACAGCTGCACTTAAGGACGCAATAAAAAACACAAAGCAAAAAAAAAAAACCCACAAAGTTCACAAAGAAAAAACGCACCCACGTACAATCCTTCAATATAATACTCCAAAAAAGCTCATCCAGTTTCCAAAGCAATATTCGTTTCATGTGTTCAACCAGTAATAAAACAAATGAGACTAACCTGCATGAATTGCTTTACGGTGCACTGGACAGACATGGCACATCAAAGACGTTTCCACATTAAGTGGCTTACGGTCATGTGTATGATTGTCCTGCTGATGCTTTCTCGGATCGACAGCAACAGGCACTCCGTTTCTCGAACTGTGTACCCTGTTATTTGAAGCACTGTGCGTCTTTTTCAACAGCCTGCGTCTTCGAGCGTTGCTCTTTCTGACGCAAACAGGCTTTCCGCTGTGGCGTTGAGCAGCCAATCTGTAACTTCTCAACGCTGAGGAGTTGACCACATGGGCGTTATGATCACTTGTTCGCTGTGCTCGCCAAACATTCTGCCTGGGCCGAAACCGCTTCACAAGAGCTTCGCTGTGAGAGACTCGGCTTTTCCACAGACGCCGGCTACGCTGGGAGTCACTTCTTCCTCGAAGCTTTCTCTTCACCTTGTGGTTCAACAGATTTCTCGGTGGACTTGCTTGCGTTGCAGGTCTGCTTCTAGTGACTTTCTTCCTTCTACGTTCCTTCATCTTTAGGGCTACTTGTGAGCCGCTGCTACCTTCTGGGTCTCTATCACTTGTTATCTCTTGAAAATCAAGACTGGCCACCAAGTCAGCCGTTTCATTACTTTCCCAAACGTCACCAGCTCGTACCCATTCTCTAGAAGGCTCCGTTCTGTTTCTTGCCACTCTGGCTTCTCCAAGGCACCGATCACTGGTCCTTCCAGTTGTCGACATGGCAACTGTTCCATCCGAGGAATACTGGACCTCCTTGCCCTCTTTGATTTCATCTTTCGTCGCTGCAAATCCTGCAGCCTTTTTCATTACCACCTCATCCGCAGCTTGGCCGATACACACAGTCGAAAGAAGGAAAAAAATCAAAAGTCAAATCGAGGTTGTCATACAGTTTTGAAGGGGGAGAGCCGAGTCAGGTCCCAAGATGCCGGTGGTGGGTCTAAAGCCCCTTGATGAAGGCGTTTTTACAAGTACCGCCAACCATTGTTGTGGAAACGCGCGAGACACGTGCCACGAGCAGGTGCTCCGCCGCCATTCGCTTCCAAGGGCCGCTCATTTCAGTGCTGCGCCGCCATTTGCTTCCAAGATCCGCTCGAGACACGGACAACGTGTGCTCGCGCATTTGACGCTACTTGCAAGACAAACGGAAACATATCGAGGGGCTTTAGGTGGGTCCTGTTCGTTGCGCCGCCAGTCGGGGGTCGAGAAGTCGTGGTGGCTTGGGTGTTGCAGTGACGAATAGCACTCTTTCACAAGCACTCACACTTTCCGTCGAATACTTCTCGGTGGTCGAACAACCATACGCCGCGGACCTGCTCAGCGCCGACCATCCGCACCGACGCAGCCTTGCTCCGGGGTTAGTTCCACTACCCTCCCGCGCCCGGGAACCTATCTTTCTTTTTTTTCTCTTCCTCCGATCTCGCACACACAAAAAAATCCTAAGACCGCGCTCCTGTCCTCCGCGCTCGCGCACCCCACTCACAAACACGGAAACGGACAAAACCATAACCATTGACGGGCAAAATAGTTATTGAATTCTGTGACACGAGTGCAACATGGCTTTGTGTATTTGAGTGGTTCTTTTTCGCTGACTGGCAGACAGACGGAAAGTGTCCTTTCTTGCCATACCCGTTGCCAATCTTGTCAGCTGATGTGCACTGGGCGCGCGATTGTGGATGAGTAGTAGAGCCGCGCCACTTGCTTGGACAGAGAACTCCTTGGTACAGTTCACGGGTGGGAAACGGTTGCTTTTTGTTGCTTTTGACTCGACGCGCAGAAGTGTGGACCTCTTGGACGAAGTCCACACCTGTGGACGTGCAGAAGTGTGGACCTCGCCGCGCAGAAGTGTGGACCTCGCCACTAAATGAGCTATGCTTAGGGTCGGCCCTCTGTACCCTAATATTGCTGTGGCAGTCGCCATCTTGGTGCTTGTACAGAGCAGACGCAACTGCCGATCGTCATGATTCAAAAGTGCGAGTTCCTCGGCATTTGATTCGGTGTTAGAAAGCTTATGTAATATTGCTTTGCTCTGTCACGAAGCGTTTAAACATTTGTGGAGGACGTAAAAGCGTTTCCTGTGATTTCAGATAAATTTTTAAATAACTGGCAGCAATGATTTTAGGCCACAATATGGACAAGTGTCGTCACCCTGAAGCGAAGCTTTTTTAGTGGCACTAGGGAAGATCATGGCGGAACAGCCCAGCACTGAGCTAGATTTCAGACGCCATGTTCTTCTATATATAGTGCCACTAAATAAGCTACGTTTCAGAGTAACGCCACTTGGCCATATTGGCTTAAAATCATGGTTGCCAGTTATCTGAAGATTTATCTGAGATCACAGGAAACGCTTTTCCGTCCTTCACAAATGTTTAAACAGTTCGCGACAGAGCAAAGCAATATTATATGAGCTTCCTAACACCGAATCTAATGCTGAGGAAGTTGCACTTTTGAATCATGACGATCGGCAGTTGCGTCTACTCTGCACAAGCACCAAAATGTCGGCGCCTAAAACAATGTTGGAGAACAGAGTGCCGATACTCCAAGCGCAGCTCATTTAGTGGCTCTCGTTCTTCCCAGAAGTGGCGCGCGGCACGTGTCTCAAGCATTTCCACAAAAATGATTGGCTCCACTTTTTTCAGGATAGATAGGCTTTTATTCCACACAACCTGGAAGCGGGTTTGCAAACCAGTATTCAGACGAAGAGCAGGCCGATATAGGACATAGGAAGTGCAAAACTGCCACTTTATTTCACGTTTTTGTTTTCTAGCTTTAAATGAAACTCTAATATATATATATATATATATATATATATATATATATATATATATATTTTTTTTTTTATCTTTGTTTTTGCAAAACAACGTTTGCGTATTAAATGTGGTGGTTCAAACGGCCGCGAACGCCGCACCTTGTGCTTTTGATAATTTCGAACTTGGACGGAACTTCAAATTCATTCGGAAATCAGAGCTTATTCTACGTTTTGTAAGCCACTGTAATCTACGTATGTACTGGCTCGTATCTTGCGCCGCCTATTGGCCGCTACCTGCAGCGGCGGACGCAGAGCGAAGAAGATCTAGCTCGAGATCGGCGGCGAACAGCCCGTGGCCCGAGCCCACCTCGAGCGCCCGACCTGCATACACAGCTGCGAACATGGAATTCGTTTGTTCCGGACAATATTTTGCGCCATCTATGAGGAAAAGGGTACAAATAAATAGCGGTTGAATCCCCCTTAAGCACACATGAAAGCCTCCTCTTGATGTCACACGACATCACCAAGAAAAGGGCGCCAAGGGGCAAAACCATCCGGCACCAGGCGGTGGCTGCACGAACTTACAATCGAGGAAGTGACCTATCTGCGCTACCAATCGATAACGGGAGCTACGCTACCAGTTTCTACGCTCTTTGAGCAGTCGCGCCTGGCCAACGCGACTTTAAAGAGGAGCATCCATGAGCGTCCACCCAAAACGTCGTGTTTTTCTTTCCGTCCACTTTCTTTTTTTGTGTATCACAATTATATAAATGCTGCAATTACGTGTTCTACTCGCTGATCCACAGCCTCCTTCCGAATTCCCTCGATGTTTCGTGCCGACTTCCACCGCTTGGCATCGGGCGCTCGCGCGTGCGCAGAACGCTTCTCGGAAAAGGTTCATTGTCGCCATCGATGTTAGCAAGGCTTTCGACTCCGTCCCCCACTGGGCTGACATTCAGGAGGCGGAACGCTTGGGGGTACAAGGAAGGGCGCTTAAATTTATTAAAGCTTTTCCTAAGGATGGGATATTTTCGGTAAGATTAGGGGACCACATGAGCGACCCAAGACCCAACAAAGTCGGCGTACCACAAGGATGTGTACTCTCGCCCCTACTCTTTAAATGGCAATGGCCGATCTCCCACACCGCCTATCGAGGATCCCAAGCCTCAAGTTCACCGTATGTGCGGACGATATCTCCCTATGGACAGTGATAGACGACACCCAAACCCAATAACAGACTCTCCAAGCCGGATTGGACAGAAGTGCAAACCGATCTCAATAGGGTCGGCCTCACCGCATCCCCGGAGAAAACGACCAATATGGTCGTCGCATCCCGTAAACAAAGAAAAGCTGATATCACCAGTCAGGTGTACTTAACGCTAACAGGCAAGCTAATCCAGCCATCTACCTTGATCAGATTACTCGGAATGTACTATCGCGGACAATATGAGCTGAAACAGCGCTCCGGCTTGTGCACGGTACTGCCTGCGCCGCCTGTCGCATCGCTCCGTAACCACGGCACACCCTTAGGCCGAGGTAAATTCTCACTTGTGCTCACTGCGCCGCTGCGCTCGTTCCGGCCGTCTACTAGCGAAAATAATAGCCGACGGAACCACAATCACGTTGCGTGTGCCGTGTAGCCCAATGTTCACGTTTTCAGCTAACATGCATTTCAGTGCATTTCAAGAAAATGCTGAAGTGGAAAATGCGTTGTCACGCTCTTATCTCTTCGAGGAGCGCTGCCTGACGATGCTTCCTTGGCCCCCAAAAGGAGCCAATCCAACCTTGGCCAATCTGCATATCAGCGAACACGTGGGAGGCGCATCAATGTAGCCATGTCACGGCGTCCCCTCCACCGCGCCACAGCCCAAAAATTGCGAAAAACAATGAGAGGTCAATGGGAGTGGCTTCGGGCCAAGCCAAACTTCGTGGCCACGCTCTGTGATTTCTTACCGGACAGGATGAGAGCCTTGGTAACGGGTCGGGGGATAATGACGCGGTATTAACTTATTTTGTAAGTATTGCTGCGCCTCAGGACTCCCTGAACCGGAATTCTGCCGACTGGAACACAGCTTGATGCCACGGTGGCGACACTCTGTTTGACGTTGCTAACCAGCGCATAGCTTTGTTTGGTGCATTCTTGATCCCGATCTGCTTGCATAGTGCAGTTGAACTTCGATGCCGACTATTAATCTTTTGTGTCTGACATTGTCCTTTGCGAATATTTTTTCGATGAGATTTCAAGCTCCTTCCCCTGGCAATTATAAGACTGTTTGTCCAAGTTTATTAAGATTAGGAATTTTTAAACAAAATACTGGCGCCTTGTCAGCAACTTCTTTTGTTTCAAACAAACACGTGGGCCCAGTAATAACGAAATAGTATATTTTTAACATTTTCATACCAATCAAGGTTAGAAAAACTTCTCAGTAACATGAATGCTTACTGCTTTTTTAAACAGCTGTGATCAATGAAGAAGAAAAAAAAAGAAAAGAAGGAAATGCCTTGGAACCGGACTAAATCCGGTATACAGATTTTGGCCTATATTTTACGATGTCTTACTTTGTGCATGAACTTAACCAAACAAAAACAACCGGTAACGTCTTTTGATATGACTTTTAAAAACGATAATTGCAGCTGCAATTTAAGATACCTCAACATTTTTTCTTCACAAGTCAGCGTTTTTTATACGTGATTCTACGTGATAGAGTAAAGTAAATGTATTCTAAAAGAGGGACGACGAATGTAATCTTCCCCTCCCCCTCTACCTTCCCCCCCCCCTTGCCGCTCTACAACACAAATGCCTTCTGTCGCACCCGCCGTCTCGCTAGCAGACGGCCGTAAGAGCGCAACGGCGCAGCGCGCGCAAGTGATAATTTATCTCGGCCTCAGGGTGCGCCGTGTATGCGAAGCAAGGCGACAGTCGGCGCAGGTAGTACCGTGCGCCGGCCGAAGCGCTGTTTCAGCTCATATTGTCGGCGATAGTACATCGAATGTAGACGGCTCGTGCAGAACCTGGATGACCAAGATCAGCCTAGCAATGCAAGGCAATCATCCAGGTCATCAGAAGGATATGCAGTTCCAGAGGCGGAGCGAACGAAGAAATTGCACGTCAGATGGGGAAGGCACTCATCGTATCAAAAGTCTGCTACTGAGCTTCTAGAAATATCTTCGAGAAACATCTAAAAAAGCCAGTGGAAGAAACTGGAAACCATCAACAGACAATCCGCACGGGTTATTATCGGCTTACCTTGATTCACACCAATAGCGACACTCATGGAACTTGCCCAGCTCAACACCTTACAAGAAACTGTAATAGTGCAATCTGTCGCCCACCGTGAACGACTACAACACTCACGACCCGGAAAACCATTCTCAGTCGAATTCAAACACTTAAACTCCCGCTTCCCGACTTCCCAGAGAACGACCCTCTTGAGTAGAACATATCGACCTCGTGGAAGGCAAGCCTATCCCGCATACTACCAAAGAACGCCATCTCCTACATCCTGTGTTTCTCGCCCATGCTCTTAAACTAAGACGAGCGCTGCTTTGCTGATTTGTTTTCTTTTCTTGAGCTTGTTTGTTCATACTCATGGTAATATGCTGACAGTGTTGTCGCATTAGCATGCTGAAGTAGTAGTGGAGCAACTGGGCAATCGTTTCTTGTTTGTGTTCAGCGCATGGAAACGTTATTGTGCATGTGTCAAGAACACTGTTGATTGTGTCGCAGTAGACAGTCTGGTGGCTTTCATTTTCCACGGAGAACTGTTCCGATTTCTTCAGTAGCTGGAAAAGGTTCTTGTTGGGGTGTATAAGGCCTCCAATGTTCTTCACCTTTGTGCTGCTTCAGCTGAAGTGTTTTTGTCGCTACTGAAAGCGGATAGGCATGCAGGGCAGCGTTTAGCTTTCTTCATTTTCACACTCAAAATCCCAGTTACATAAAATAGGTCCACAGCCTTGGTTTCTTCATTATTTTCTGTCCAGACATCTTCGCATTCCCAGTCTTCGACATAAATTAGATTGTGAAGCTTGGTCTTCACTTGGTCTCACGAGATGAGGAGACTAGCTAGTAACTTGCGATCGGCCCTCGGGATTGCACGACGCCACTGCTCCAGGAGAGCGTCATTCGATGGAGCTTTCAACAAAGACACTCGCTCTGCACAGCTCTGGTACCCCGAATCGCAGTTGGGAACGAAGCACGTCTTTCCCATCCTTATAGCATAACTTCTTCTTCGGGTTAAGGCTCACCTTCGTGCACGTTGGTGGCACCTTTCATCGACACAGCACCAAAGCAAAACATTAGGCCAGCCACTGGCCGCACGCCACCACCACACCGCGAAAAAGGCAAGGAAGCTACGCCCCCGAAACCGTGGCCCCCGGGGAGAGACCTCATACCCATTGTGCTTGCATATCGAGGGGCTTTAACGGTGCTCACACCTCAGGGCCCTCCGCGGCGGCGCGGAACTAACTGTACTTCGTTTAGACAGAACGCCGAGTTTCAGACATCCAGATGGTCGAGACATCGCAAGCCAGGTAGCCACAACAAAGAGAATACAGGCCTGAAGAAAGACTCTCGGTGGAAAGAGCTATACTCCTGTTTCAGCCTTACTGTTGTCACCTGCACGCGAAGGCCTAAGAAGCGCGAGACTCGATAGCGTTGGCAGCTGCCCTCAATGCACGGAGAGCTTATGCCGCCGAGATCTGCCCCAAGAGTACAGTGTTCCCAAGAGCAAGGAGCTCGCGCTTCCAGCCTTTCCTGCGGTACATCATAAGGTGAAGTAGATTATAGCCGTCAACACAGACGCAGCTTTCGCGACACTCTCTGATCATCTTGCTACGGTGGCAGTGGCAATACCTGTAAAGGAATTGCATCTTCCAAGCAATTACCAAACAGCACCTCCGTCAAAGGTGGCGAATTCGTAGCATATTCAATATGCAATTGAAGCAGTCCTCGACGACACAACTGTTGCGCGTAGCTCTGAGCTAGCCTCGCATAACGTGGGAAGAAGCAGCCGGACACCGAGAGACCCAAAACACCAGATGACTTTTATGTCAGCCTAATGGCGACCCACACAAACAATCGAATATCCCCGCACGCGCGCCTGGCACGCGCTGCTTTCAGTGACGCATGGCTCGTTGGCTCGTCGTCTTGCGTCATGCCGCGTGAGCACGTGCGCTCGCTACGTTCCCCTTTCAGAGAGTGAAAGACGACTGCTAGAAAAATGTCTACAGGTTAAACCTCACGGGCGCTTTCTCTCTTTTACCCGAAGGCGTGAAATATTGTCCTGGCGATGCGCTGTCACCGTCCCTGCCGCGTTGAACATCGTCAGATGGCCTTGTTTGTGGCTGACTAGGAGCCTCGCCGTCTGAAGCCCCGCTGCCAGTCGTTCTAGCAGTGTCTTGCACTGGACCGGCATTTTGTTGCTGGGAGTTTGACGCATCAAATAGCACTAGGGTTGCGCAGTATCGCGATACAAATGTTTCGCGATAGTATTTCAGAAATACATTTGGTATCCGTATTTCTGTATCGCGATAACTTTTTTCACCAGTATCTGTATTCCTGTATCAAAATACATTTGGAATGTTTCTTTGTATCGCGATACCATCAGGATAAAATGTATTTCGTTACATTCCTTAAAAAATCCCCCCCCCTCGAAAAAAAAAGTATACAAGTCCGAAAGCATTTTTTTGAGGGCACCAGGGTCAAGGAGATGCTAGGGCATCGTTACTATGCTGACCAAGGTTCTTTCCGCTTCTCCAAACTATTTTTCTATGCGTCCTCTTCTCTCTTCTGAGAAGTGTTGCGTAGTCGGGGACTCGAACCAGGCGGCGCGCCAGGAATGGAATCAGAACACCTTTTGCCGCAGGTCCTTAAGTAGGGATTTCTTGAGCCATTGTTTGCCGGCAACCAATGCCCGCTGCTAACCGTCTCTCTTGCCTTAGCGGACACACTACACCCAGCCAACCCAGCCGGCAAAGCTGAGTCCTGAGTCACAGTCCGTTGCATCACGAGCCTGGCGGTGGTCGACTTGAAATAGTAGGATGACTCACGCTGTGAAGTTCAACACTTATTCGAATGCGTCTGCGGCTGCGCCCACAATATTGCGCGGCTTCAGAGTACGTCCTCAGCCCACGCGAACGTGACCCGCTACTGTGGTGATCCGACAACCAGGAAGGAGGCCAGACGTGGCCTCGCTGTGGCGACCCAGACTCCGTACACCTGTGACTCGTCTCGAATCCGCTGTTTCTCTAAATGCTCGCACCTGTGCCGGCAATATCAGGTCGCAATCCACGAGGTCTCTGTTTGGATGATGCTAGGTGAAACTTGAGGACTGCAATCTATGCGTCGATCGCGGAGGGTCGGCAGGAAGGACCTTCACAACAGAGATGCGACCGTATAGCTTTTTCAACCGTAACAGAAGATAAGACATATGTTCCAGGATGCTTCCGGTCAGGCACGTAGTCAGGGGGGGGGCATGCCCGCCCCCCCCTCCCCGAAATTTTCCCATTTTGCTGGGGCCTCCCCTCCCCCTCCATCTCACAAACCATTTTGT
>JAZHYW010004690.1:0-116657 GCA_037355805.1 Ixodes ricinus
ACGGTGTCATACCCGGGCGTCTGTTGTACGAGGAAAATAGGGTGATCTGTAGTTTTCCGTTACTTGTTCTAATATATTTCAACGGCAAAATAAACGGTCTTGTCTAGTAACAACAGTAAAATAATGAAAAAAATACAGGAGGACTACTCAGAACTGCTTGCGTTTAGGAAGTCGTAAACGCTATCATCCCACGGGAGAAATGTTTTCAGTAATGTTTCTGCGTATTAACGCTGTATGCCATCGACGTAAGGGATCCTGAGATCTCGACGCCAAGCACGGTCTCTGGTGACGAACTCTAGGACGACGTCGAGGACTGGATCAAGGACGGTGCCTATGACGACGCCGAGGGCGATTCTCTCGGACAATCGTCTAGGACGACGCCGAGCGCGATGCCAAGAATGGCGTCTAGGACGACGTCAGGGATGATGTCCAAAGAGGACGACGTCAAGAACAACGCCAAGGACAACTTCTTGGACGACCTCTAGCTACGATCTTAAGGACAACGTCTAGGACGACGTCGAGAACGACGCCTAGCGGAGGACACTTTAGAAGGCTGTGGCGCATTTGCGTGGGCGTTGCCGCGCCTGCCCGCGGAAGCCGCCCGTAGATCTAGGTGCTGCTGCCAATGTCGCGGCCGTAGATGTAGACTGCGGTCGCCTCACTGCCCATCGCACGAAGCACTCAACGAGCACAGATGACGCCGAAGCGCACATTTTGCACACGGCGTTCCGGCGGTGACATCAAGCTCATCTCTCTCGAGCGTGAGTGTGAGTGCGCGGCGCGTGCTTGATGACGTATTCTTTATGTTATCATCTTTGGGGCAACAACGACACCGCTTTTAGCGTATTGGGACAACTAAGGTCGTCCTTGAGGTCTCGGGAGAACTCGAGGCTGACGCTCAATCGGCGACGCCATAAGAGCAGCGTCGTCTTGAGCATACGGATATGAGCGGTACGTGCCGCCCAACCGTATCTTTACTGCCATAGCAACGCCGCTTTCCACTCCAATAAAACAATCAAGGCTTTCGCCTTTAAACCGTGGCAGCGACCTGTACGACTTCATTCGGACGTAGTCCCCCCTCCTTCCGGTGAGGGTGTTACCGGAGGGGGGGGGGACTGAGGCAGGGGTACCTTCGCCATTCGTTATTAAATTTGCGTAAATCATATGGTTGAAATATCGGCGGGCAGTTTCTCGTTTTTTAAAAAAAAGCCGGTGCCACTGCGAGCTTGACCGTTATTGTAGATGAGTGCGCATGGAATTCTCAGTGAAGCCGGAGTGAAGACGCTTTATGTCAAAATCGTAACAACAAAAACGAAGCTTGACACAACAAAAATAACAATTTAATCGAAACATTTCGCCTGCCATGCGGGAACCATCTTCAGTAACCCAAAGAGCGAACGAGAGTCGCACGAAAAGTTCGGCTATTTAGGCATAAAGTTTGTGTACACCTCCGGCAGGGGGCCACGGTTCTTGTTTACCAGAGATGAATCACTTCTCGGGTCTGATCGTTCTGGATGAACCAAGATTCCAACAGCTTTCTCGGTCCCCACCTTTTATCGCTTCGCCAAGGTCGATGCCTTGTCAAAGATCCAATTGGTAGCCTCACGTCATGCGTGGTCGACGAGTTTGGATTTGAAGCGGGCGGCGTTCCTGGAATTCGGCGACATCCCGTGCGTGAATTCTTTTAGTCTTGTTTTTTCTTTCCGTTACCGTACCCAATCTAGGAAGCGACACATTCCTTGCACTGCACCTGGTAGATCACGCCCCTTTCTGTCTCTGAGGTTGTTGGGTCTTCGTCATCGGCAATCTGTTCGGTAGAGTTTGTATACAGTTCCGTACCCCCAACGGCCCCCAAACGCGCGTCCAATGCCTCGGAAACCCCCTTAACATGCGGGATGACACACGACGTCGCGTTCGTTCAGCTCGATGGGCGCTGACGGAACATTTTGTTTCTTAACGCGGCTGATAAATTGGTAGGGAGTAGTTACGTTGCTTCAAAGCCTCCCGCACATGGTTAAGTTTCTTGATTGCTAAGTGAGAAGTTAGATGGGAACGAGTTCTGAACGATGGCAAGTAACGATCTTGGCAACTGAGCTTTTGCGTTGAGTAGGTTGATGAGAGTGGCAGTCAAGAGAAAGTTTTGTGTGTCACATGGTTTACGATAGACGGCTGTCCATCTCGTCTGTGGCAAGGTTCACTCGTTCTACGGACACGTACATCTAAAAAACGTCAAGGTACTGTTAGTTTCATGTTTGCAGGTGAACTAAAACGAGGGGCGAACACTATTCAAATTGCGGTGAAAATCGTGTTACGTGTTTTCTGTTAACTCATTCCTGGGGTGCAACATCGAGAACAGTGACAGTAGAACTTCACGGGGGAAATCAATGCCAGACATTACCTCTTCCTCAACATATTTCCATGACAAGATTCAAGACGGTTACGGAAACTGGATTCCCCGCAGGAAATCCGCTGACCTGATGATATGCGTCGCTTCATTTGTGTGAGTTAATTTTTTTAACCGTGACTGGCGGGTGATATTCGTCTACGCGCTCAACAAAGCTAGCGAAATAAATAAAAAAACGACTCGAAAACATATTTACGGTGCAAACAAGGTTGTACGTAGCCTCTGGGTTTTTAATTGCGTTTGCAAACCTCGAACGGAGCGTCGCCCGTTAGAAAGTCGGAAACATCGAAGCGCAGAAGTGCTGACCATAGCAAGTTAGGAACGAAGCATTCTCCTCAAAGAGATCTCTGCGCACAGGGCCGGATGAGACAGACTGAACTTACACATGCCCGCGCCAAGTTCATCCCCTGTGATGCGGGCAGCGTTTACGTCGCCTGAAAACAGCGGTAAAACAATATATTTAGTGACACGCTCTTTGTCTATATTGATCACTTATGCTCATGCGTGACATGACGCTGGGAAAAAAACGTCAGAAAACGCCATATTGATTAGCGACTCTCGTAAATCAAAACGCGTAGTGTAATGAAGCTGACAATTTGTCGAGAACAGGTGATTGAAGACATTGCTCTCGTATTCGTGATACAAGACAAGCTATTTTTTTGGTAAGTGGAAATATTTTAAAGAATAAAGCAAGGCGCAATCGAAAGGTCGTCTCATTTTAGCGTGAGGCGCGCCTCGAGGAGAAAAAGAGCTGCAGTAGTATTGGCATGAATATTTTGGGCATTGAAAGTTCTAACACGGAAAGCGATGGGGAGTAAATAAAAGAAGTTAGAACGAAACTGGATGGCTTTCACCAAAAACGCTACCCGGGAGCAGTTGTGCGCGCGCAGGCAGATAAGGTTCTGTTAGGCGAACAACCCACGCGGCGAGTCTTGTACGATGAAAAGAAGTGCGGCGATAGCTAAAGAGATCCCCGCTGCTTATGATGAAGGCAGTCATGAATTGCGATAAGAAATTTGTTGAACAAGTTCTTGTAGGGTTATCACTGGGAGCGATTTGGTGGCGTAAATAACTTTTTAATGAAAGCTCGCCTTGAATTGTTGTTGGAAAGCACGCCTAGGCTCGCTGACGACAAAAAAAAAGTGGTTGGAAAAGTCGGTGACGCTCGAGAAGATTAAGCGCGACAGCGATGGTGTGTCGTCCCACAAAACACCGATACCTGACGGGCTTAGTGACGAGATTTCTCAAAACTTTCAAGGTTTCGTTGTCCCCTTTAATTTTGTGAAGTGATTTGTGGCTCTACTTTCTTAATTCCTTACGGCCTTTTTTACTAACGCACACTGTTATTGATCACAGCACACTCCTTGTGCGCGATATCAGACAATCGCATCACTAAGTATCGACCAATCACTCTTTGCAACGTTGATTATAAGATATTTACGCGATTTTGGACCAGCAGATTACAGCATGTTGCTCAGAGAGTTAGTTGGTAAACCCCAAATCTGCAGGATCCGGGCAACAAACTCCATTTAAACAAACATTCATGTTGCGCGTAATACTATAACATAGCCGGACCGATAACGAAGTAGGCGTCAAGCAGCCATGATCCAAGTTGATTTTCCAGATAGAATTCTGACGGCGCGCAGCATGGTGTGCTTTGGGCTGTTTTAATCCGAGCAAATGTCGGTAATGTCATTTTTGACAGGATTCGTATGGCGTAAACGGTGCGCACCACTCAAGTTAGTATCGAATCATTTTTCCACACCGAAAATATCCATGTCACGCCTTCTGTGGGGCAGGGGTGTTTATTGTCCCGTTGTTGCTCTGTTCTTTATCAGTAGTCACGTGCTGCTCAGGCGTAATACAGCAAGAGTGTGAGAGGTTTTTTAATGGGTTCTGTGAGAAACAAAGATTCTGTCAGTGTGCGGACGATATTGCGTGTGCTTGTGCCAGCATGTTGTTTCGTCAAAATCTTTAAGACTTTACATGTCGGTTTGCACTGCAACGGGGGCTGCAGTTAATGTAGCCAAATTCGTCGTCCTATGGCATGGGATGTAGGGTACAAAGCCAGTAATGCAGTAGGCCACGACGGGCCACTACTCCGTGCAAATAACTCGGGGCCCCTTTGCAGCACATAAATACACCCCCCCCCCCCTTGGAGTAATTTACTAGAGAAACTTATCAAAAACACCTCCGGAGTGGCATAACCGGAATTCTTGTTTATTGTTGCTCAATAACCGCAAGTAGGTGCTCTTAACCGCCAAGCTATGGTATGTTCTCCGTAGTCTCATGGTGTACGCGAAGCCGCATCCAGAAGATTCATCAAGTCTTCGCGAGGTTTGTGCGGTTCTAGGAGGGCGAATTGATGTGCCGAGATATTTTTTTCGCCGCGCCTCCAAAGTGAGGATTAGGGCTCGCCCATTTTTTTTGTTCGAAAAGCTGTTTCTTGTTTTCTTTCTTGCGAGATTAACAGAATGCACTCTTGCAGGAAATAGTCCAAAGACTCCTAGCTCAATCCAGCCGTCTTTCCTCTTTGTCTTCTGGAGGTTGGTAGGCCCACAAGGATGGGGGGGGGGGGGGGGTTATAAAAGGAATTGTTAGATCCTTTCGATTTTTCGGTTGTGAATTTTTAATGGATGATCTGTCGACTGCAACGCGCCAAAAAGTTGACCCGCAACCTCCTTGGCGTACTTTTGGTACTGCTTTACCGGCTGCCATATATGGCAGGTCCTGGACAAGATGTACTGGCCCGTGTTAGAAAATGTGTGTGGTGCAGGTTGTAAACGGAAGAAAACGTTTTTACAGCCTGCGGCACACACATTTTCTTAACACGGGCCAGTACATCCTGTCCAGGACCTGCCATATATGGCAGCCGGTAAAGCAGTACCAAAAAAAGTACGCCAAGGAGGTCCCGGGTCAATCCTTTGCGCGTTACAGTCGACAGATCATCCATTGAAAATCTCACAACCAAAAAATCGAAAGGATCAACAACTTCCTTTATAAACTCGCCAATCCTTGTGGGCCTACCCACCTCTGAAGGCAAACGGAAAAACGGCAGCAATTGAGCTAGGCGTCTTTGGACCATTTCCTGCAAGAGTGCATTCTGTTAATTGCGTAAGAAAAGAAAACGAGAAACAGCTTTTCGAACGAAAAAATGGGCGAGCCCTAACCCTCCTTTAGAGACGCGGCGAAAAAGATTTTATCGTGCACGTCCGTTCGCCCTCTATGAACCGAACAAACCTCGCGAAGACTCGATGCATCTTCCGGGTGCAGCTTCGCGTATACTGTAAGACTCGGAGAATATACCATAGCTTGGCGATTACAAACACATTACTTACGGTTAGTTGAGCAACAATAAAAAAATTGCAGTTGCGCCACCCGGATGTGTTTTTTAAGTTTCTCTGCTAAATACTCCCAGGTGGGGGTGTGTGCATTTCATGTGCTGCAACGGGGCCCCGAGTTGTTTGCACGGGGTAGTGTCCCGTCGTTTCCCTTCGTGCATTGCTGGCTTTGTACCCCACATCCCATGCCATAGGAGAGCGCATTTGTCTAGATTAACTACAGCCCCCGTTGCAGTGCAGACCGACATGCAAAGTCTTAAAGCTTTTACGAAACTCTTTTTGTTCGCACAAAACAGCGCAATATCGTCCGCGTATGACAAAATCTTTGTTTCTACAGAACCCAATAAAAACGTCTCACACTCTTGCTTTGTATTACGCTTAAACACAAAGGCTCTAATAAAAAGCAAACAACAACGGGGACAAGAAACACCCCTGCCCCACAGAGGGCGACACGGATATTTTCGGTGTGAAAGAATGATTCGATACTAACTTGGTGGTGCACACCGTTTACGCCATACGAATCCTGTCAAAAATAACATTACCGACATTTGCTCGCTTTAAAACAGCCCAAAGCACATCATGCTGCACGCAGTCGAATGCTTTCTGAAAATCGACTTGGATTATGGCTCCTTGGCACGCTTCGTTATCGACCGACTATGTTATAGTAGTACGCGCAACATGAATGTTTGTTTGAATGGATCGTGCCCGGATCCTGCATATTTGGTGTTTAGCAACTAACTCTCTGCCAACATGCTGTAATATTCTGGTCCAAACTCGCGTAAATATTTCATAATCAATGTTGCAAAAAGTGATTGGTTGATAGTTAGTGACGCGTCTCGCCTGAACCGCGCCTGGCGTACCTGGGATCAACAGAGTGTGCGTTTGTAAAAGAAAGGCGGTAACGAATGAAGAGAGTAAGCCTCACAAATCACTTTTAAAATTAAAGGAGACAACAAAACCTTGAAAATTTTATAAAACTCTTCACTAAGCCCGTCAGGTCCCGGTGTTTTGTGGGACGACACACCGTCTATATCGCGCTCAAACTTCTCGAGCGTCACCGACTTTTTCAACCACTCCTTTTTGTCGTCAGCGAGACAAGGCATTCTTTCCAACAACGTTTCGAGGCTAGCTTTCATTAAAAAGTTGTTTACGGCGCCAAATTGCTCCCAGTAATAACCCACAAGAACGTGTTCAGTAAATTTATTACCATTATTCATAACGCCTTCATGATAAGCAGCGGGAATCTCTTTTGCTATCGCGTACTTTTTTCATCGTAAAAGACTCGCCGAGTGGGTTGTTCGCCTAACAAAACCTTATCTACCCGCGCGCACAACTGCTCCCCGGTAGCGTTGTTGGTGAAAGCCATCCAGTTTCGCTCTAACTTCTTTTATTTCCTCCCCCATCGCTTCCGTGTTAGAACTTTCAATTCTAAAATGTTCATGCCAATACTTCTGTAACTCTTTCTCCTCGAGGCGCGCCTCACGCTAAAATGAGACGACCTTTCGATTGCGCCTTACTTTATTCTTTAAAATATTTCCACTTTCCGAAAAAAAAAATAAACAGCTGTCTTGCATCACGAATATTTTGTTAAATATTTCTAATACTGCCTTGACAAAATCATTGTTCTTCAGCGAATGGACTTCTTCGATTTTCCAGAGCTGCCAATTGAATATTAGTTTCGCGCGGTTTCTTTTTCACCAGCGTCACGCTCACTAGGCAGTGATCAGTATAGAAAACAGGCGTCACTAATTAATTTGTTTTACTGCTGAAAGGTTCGGTGGTGACGTAAACGCTGTCTTACCGCGAGTGGGACGAACCCTGAAAATATGTAAAGTTAAGTCTGTCTCTCCTCGCCCTGGCGCGCGCTACATCTTTTAGGAAATGCTGTTCTAACGCTATGGTCAGCACTTCTGTGCCGATGTTTCGATTTTCTTTGGGCGATGCTCTGTCTTCGAGGTTGCAAACGCAATTAAAGACCTCCAAGGCTACGACAACCTTGTCGCACTGTAAAAATGTTTTCAAAATGTTTTTTTATTTATTTCGCTAGCTTTGTTGAGCGCGTAGACGAATATCACCCGCCAGTCACGGTTAAAAAAATTAACTCACACAAATGAAGCGACACATATCATCAGGTCAGCGGATTTCCTATGGGGAGTCCAGTTTCCGTAACCGTCTTGAATCTTGTCATGGAATATGTTGAGGAAAAGGTAATGTCTGGCATTGATTTCCCCGTGAAGTTCTACCGTCCTTTTCTCGATGACACTTTTGTAATAGTTAACAGAAAACACGTAACCGATTTTCACCGCAATTTGAATAGTGTTCACCCCTCATTTCAGTTCACCTGCAAACATGAAACTAACAGTACCTTGACGTTTTTAGATGTACGTGTCCATAGAACGAGTGAACCTTTCTTTAAGATGGAGACATCCGTCTATCGTAAACCATGTGACACACAAAACTTTCTTGACTGCCACTCTCATCACCCTACTCAACACAAAAGCTCAGTTGTAAGATCGTTACTGCATCGTTCAGAAACATTCCCATCTAACTCCTCACTTAGCAATCAAGAACTTAACCATGTGCGGGAGGCTTTGAAGGAACGTAACTACCCCAACCGATTTATCAACCGCGTTAAGAAACAAATGTTCCGTCAGCGCCCGGATCGAGCTGAACGAACACGTGACGTCGTGTGCATCCCGTATGTTAAGGGGGTTTCGGAGGCATTGGGACGCGCGCTTAGGCCGTTGGGGGTACGAACTGTATACAAACCCTACAGAACAATTGCCGACGACGAAGACCCGACCACCTCAGAGACAGAAAGGGGCGTGATCTACCAGGTGCAGTGCAAGGAATGTGATCGCTTCCTAGATTGGAGAGACGGGACGAAAAAGAAAAACAAGACTAAAAGAACACGCACGGGATGTCGCCAATTCCAGGAACGCCACCCGCTTCAAATCCAAACTCGTCGACCACGCATGGACGTCAGGCCACCAATTTGACTTTGACAAGGCATCGACCTTGGCGAGGGATAAAAGGTGGGGACCGAGAAAGCTGCTGGAATCTTGGTTCATCCAGAACGACAAACGCGGAAGTGATTCATCTCTGGTAAACAAGAACCGTGGCCCCCTGCCGGAGGTGTACACAAACTTTATGCCTAAATAGCCGAACTTTTCGTGCGACTCTCATTCGCTCTTTGGGTTACTGAAGATGGCTTCCCGCATGGGAGGCGAAACGTTTCATTAAATTGTTATTTTTGTTGTGTCAAGCCGTTTTTGTTATTACGATTTTCATGTCTTCACCCGGCTTCTGGAGTATTTATGCACACTCATCTACAACAACGGTCAAGCCTCGCAGTGGCACCGGCTTTTTTAAAAACAAGAAACTGCCCGCCGATACTTCAACCGTATGATTCACGCAAATTTAGTAACGACTAACGAAGGTACCCCCGCCCCCTCCCCCCCTCCGGTAACACCCTCACCGGAGGGGGGGGCACTTCCAAATGAAGTGGTATAGGTCGCTGCCACTGTTTAAAGGCGAAAGCCTTGATTGTTTTATTGAGTTGAAAGCGGCGTATATGGCAGTAAAGATACGATTGAGCGGCACGTACCGCTCAATCGTATGCTCAAGACGACGCTCTCCTCGGCGTCGCCATTGAGGTCAGCCTCGAGCTCTCCATAGACCTCAAGGACGACCTTAGTTGTCCCAATGCGCTAAAAAGCGGCGTCGTTGTGCCCCAAAGATGATCATAAAAATACGTCATCAAGCACGCGCCGCGCACTCTCACGCTCACGCTCAAGAGAGAGAGCGTGATGTCACCGCCAGAACGCCGTGTGCAAAATGTGCGCTTCGGACTTCATCTGTGCTCGTTGAGTGCTTCGTGCGATGGACTGTGAGGCGACCGCGTCTACATCTACGGCCTCGACATTGGCAGCAGCACCTAGATCTACGGCGGCTTCCGCGGGCAAACGTGGCCGCCCACGCAAATACGCCACAGCCTTCTTAAGTGTCCTCCTCTAGGCGTCGTTCTCGACGTCGTCCTAGACGTTGTCCTTAAGATCGTGCTAGAGGTCATCCAAGAAGTTGTCCTTGGCGTTGTTCTTGACGTCGTCCTCTTGGACGTCATCCCTGACGTCGTCCTAGACGCCATTCTTGGCATCGTACTCGACGTCGTCCTATACGTTGTCCAAGAAATCGCCCTCGGCGTCGTCCTAGACACCGTCCTTGATATAGTCCTCGACGTCGTCCTAGAGTTCGTCCTAGAGACCGTACTTGGCGTCGAGATCTAGGATCCTTTACGTCGGGCTAAGCTTTAATACGAGTAGAAACATTACCGAAAACTTTTCTCCCGTGGGACTATAGTGTTTACGACTTCCTAAACGCAAGCAGTCTTGAGTGTCCTCCTGTATTTTTTTATTATTTTACTGTTGATCCCACTAGACCAAGACACCGTTTGGCATATAGATTTTGCCAGGTAAATATTAATAGAAGAAGTAACCGGGCTTACTTCAACCAGGACAGGGGTCCCGAGGTGCTGACTGCTCCATCAGAATATTTGCACTCATTGCTGACAGACGCCCAGGTATGACACCATAACATTGTTGATGGCATATTTTCAGAAACACTTGCCGTTGCTTACTTTATGAGTCCAGGTGCTCCAGCTACAACCCTCTGTACCAATGGAACGAAAGTTACTTCTTGCCTGATTAGTATAAGGTGTTCGTGGTTATAGTACTTTATTTGCTCCCTATTTTTTAAATATAAGTCGTGTGTTAGCGGCATGCTAAATATTTGCATACAATGTCAAATTATACGTTATAAAGTAACAGTAGCTGAAGTCGCTATGTTTACAATTGGGGTATAATCAAAGTTCGCATAAAACGACGTTAAGATATAATTGCATTGAAATGTTTTGCTGTAACATTCCGTTGCCGCTGAGTAAGTTTTAATGAATAAGTGAAACTAGGCACCGAAACTAAAGTTGAACACTTTTTTATAACAGCATTAATCTTAGTAGAAAGACTCTTCTCATTGTTTGGTTTAATTATCATGAACTCTCCAAACTTCTAAGATTGTTCCTCGCATGAAGTAAACGTTGCCTGCTCGTAAAACCTAGACTATTGAGAAATTTCGCAACGACGAACCCATTAGTGTTTTGAAAAACGACTACTCCTTCGTTTTCAAGTCTGACCCCCCCCCCAGAAAAAAAGAATAGCATTGTAAGTGCATAATTTTTTTTTCTAAAACTTCATATTCCGCAATAATCCAAAACCTCCGCAAAGGAGTAAGACTTTTAGAAAATTCCCGCCACTAATATTGCGTAAACTGTGTGATAACACAACCTCCATGAAAACAAGTCTGGCAGTTTTATATGCAAAATAGCACCTGAAGACCCTCGCGTGATTGGGCCTTCTTGAAAGAGAGGCTCGGAGACAAGAACACAACCTTATAAAAAAAGATAACCTAAATAAAGCGAGCTTAAAATGTTCCGAAAAAATATACAGGCAGTTGTTCACTTAAAATAGCTATTCGTTTTACCTTTATCAGCAATCAGCAACAGCTCAACGGTAATGCAGACACGTTTACGTGTGAGTACCCGTACGTGTACTGATATACCCGAATTTTTTCTTCACTCGAACAGGCAGGTGAGCCCGTATTCCTAGAAGTGCACTGTCATAAGTGACGAAACAAACACAAAAGCACACGTACACCTACGTTGACGCACAGCCTCATGCACACACGCTAGCTCACATTTACGCAAACAAAAACCCCTATACGCATTGGCAGATAGATACAAGGTCACAAACACAAATGCGCACGCACACGGTAAAGTAAATGCTTAAAGGCCCCTGCGTGCACAGTAACATTCATTCTTAAACTCTCGCACACGCACACACACTCACATACACACACGCACGCACGCGCTCAACCAAGCAAGTCACGCGCCCAAGAATATACGTCCGTATAGTGACGTGCACACAAACAGAAACGCGCACGCACGCACACACACATAAGCAGTCCCACTCACACATAAATGCATGTGCACGCAAATGGATACATACGTACGGGCGCGCCAACGTAAGAAAACATGACTGCAATATGTACACTACCTCACAGACCCACACATAAACGGATAGGTATATACTTGTGACGAAAACAAACAAGTATAATGCATCTGCGAAAGCACCCTTGCTTACATACACTCGCTCAAAACACAAGATTTATAAACAACAGACTACCAACAGGAACATTCCTGGAGACCTAACTCACGCTGAACTACAACTTTAACGACCTCAGCGGCATGACAACAACCCAACCCACCAGCAAAGGAAGAAACACTAATCTATCGCTACTCGGTCGTGCCACAACTGACCTCTCGACTAGAAAGTGTGTGCGTGCGTGAGTGTCCGCGGGTCTGCGAGTGCTTATATGTGCGTGTGTGTGCAGCTAACGGCTCAAAGCCGAAGCCTAGAGGACCCCGGATATCTTTTCTCTCCTCCGCCGTGGACACCTCGGTTGCGGCAGCGACGGCGGCCGGCGCCGGGGCCTCCCGTGGTCGTTTCAGGACAGCGCCCATTCGTCTATGTCGCGAAAAATTAAACGTTCGCGCCGCCGGACCATATCTCACCCGCGCTCACCCTCCAGTGCCCCCTCCCCCCCCCCCTTTTTCTATCTCTCTCTCTCCCTCTCTCTCTCTCTCTCTCTCTCTCTCATTCGGTCCTACCTACCCCTGACGCTGGTAAGGCCAGCCTTCGCTTTCTCTCGGTCCCTTTCTACACTGCGAGATAGGCTTTGCCCGTCGGCTTGCTTCACCGACAGAAGTTACCGCTGCCTTTCTCCGGCTTTTTCTTCTAAAGACTGCGGGTGCTTTCCTCCCGCTTCCTTTAGTGTACAGGTCTTGTCTCGTCCGCGGGAATTATCTTCTGTTCTCTACTGCTCCCTGTTGCGGTCTTTTGTCAATTTTTTGCTGTTTTTAAAACCTTTACGTTTGGCACGGCTACTTTATTTCCGTGCGTGCTGTAGTATCCGTCTCTCCCTCCCGAACTCGGGAGATTAGCCGATTGCCTCGGAGAGATCGTGCGGCTCGATCGAAGCTGCGATATTTGGCTTGGCGATTTATGAACGTCAATCGGTTGATCATGGGAACAACGTATTCTAGGTATTTTTTATTGTCGTTTTAGTTCATCAATGGCAGAGGTTTTCGATTGTTTACGTTTGTTAGAAACGTTTGTATTTGTTGTTATGATTTGTCCTGGTTTCCTATTGCTTCCGCTAGATCTAAGTTTTGCAGCAGAAAGTACGATATAAAAACACGTGCCTAGACGAGAGGTTTAAGGTTTTGAAAAACGTTATGCGGGTAATAGGAAGTGAACAAGTTAACAAGAAAAATTCCATGGTGCCTTCTTCATCGACCTTAGCTAAAACTCGGGCCTCGCAAAATAACAAAACACGCACCATTGTAAAAAAAAATTAAAAACACTATAAAAAAGGAATAATAGAAAGACAGTATATGGAAGTTTTAGCTATTTTAAGACAAATTCTAACAAGATTCTTTTCATTCTAAAACGATCCTATGGCGTCCGTTTTATCGGCGTCTGTTCACGTATTAATCTGCGCACGTTTGAACCTCTTTCTTGCACCTTGAAAGAAAGTATTTTCGGAATTAATGCCTTTTAATTGCATTGCCTATTTTAATAGAAGCTTAAATAGTAAATATCAGTATTTCAGATACTGGTGGAGGCAGATGAGTATGTCAAAGGTGTAGTAACTCTGTTTATACATCTTTGAATTAGTCCGTTCTGAAGAACCCTGCATATCTGAGGAATAGCCGTGGAACATCCGCGGATATCCCCTGTCATCTGAAGGATGCGGATACAAATGATTCATATTTGGCAGATGGCGGATCGGATGCGGATACCATGGACTGCGGGTGAGGTTTGGATTCGGATATTTGCGGGAATCCGGATCTAGAGTTTTGCCGAGGCAGCCCATGAACGTGTTCAACCGCAGAGTGTAGACTGAATATATGAATAAAATTTTTAAGTGCAATTTGTGCATCATGGGATGCTTTGCGAGAGCAAAAATATTATTCTAGAAGAAAGGCGACAATCGAGGGAAAATTGTTAAAGTACACGTAGCAGAGCGCGTTGAAAAACTACAGTATACACAGAAGTAATAAAACACGTACACGTAAAACTCGCACAATGACACACACAGTTCTTTCAACGAGCAACGAACATTTATGAAATGACCGTGACGTTGCGACCTTGAACTCCAGAAAATTGAAAGAAAGAAAACGAAAGTACTCAAATTTATAATAAAACGAAGTTACCCACAAATTTTAAAAATACCAAATTAAAATGATGGGAAAAATCATGGAAATTAACACCTGAAAAAGGGGAAAAGGAAGAAGAAAAGAAAGAAAAAGAAGGTAAAATTTATAATCGATCAAAACAAGCTTTTTTACGACAATTCGGGCGCGAGGAACTCCAGCTCTTTTGACGATAACGCCAAAGAAGGCTCAGAGACATTGTTCGCGTCGTATCCGATCTTAAACGCTTCAATTTAATGGCGCCCACATTTATCTCTCTGTGAATCAAGCACGGTGGTGTTTTCAAAGTTTGGGGTGCAATCGTGGCAGGTATGAACATGCACAACTATTGGGTGGAATGAGTCCGATGATGCCTTGGTAACTCCTAAATGGTGCTCCCTAAGACGAACATTTCGGCATCTTCAAGACTGGCCGACGTATCGGCCTCCGAAACTCAATGAAATCGAATAAATTGGCTTCTCTTTTCCAGCTCACATACTTGTTGGAGTGTTTAATGGAGTATTCGGGTTGCCGATTCTGGTTATTCACCCTCATTTGTTTTAACCTCAATCCACAAGTGAAGACCACCTTCGTGTCAAACCGAGCAGCAAGAGTCTTCAGGTGGTGGGCGGTGTTGTGCCCGTATGGAACGCAAACCGGACGTGATTGACTAATCTCAGAAAATTGTTCTTGGACGTTATGTTAACCTAAGATCGTCCTAGAGAGTTCTATTTCGCCAAAATATTTGTCCATGGAAAAAATGAAAAAAGAAATGCAAGGAATCTTTCGCCGCCCCGTAAGGTCTGTTCTTGTTTGGCTGGGAGAAAGCGGAAAACGTCCTTCGGGCAACAAAAACCCAGGACGGAGAAGCCCCAAGAAAATAGAAGAAATTACTGTCCCCCTTTTGTGTCTCGCGTCTTGCCACGTGTATACATGTACTCCGCCTAAATGAAATTACACAATGTTAGTCGTCTGTTCTTTGTTGGTGTTCATATTTAGAAAATAGATGCTTGCTCAGAAAGTAATTCGCAAAGAAAAAAAAATATATATATGAAGTTCAGCTTCTTTTTAGCGTATATTGTGGGCAGAGTATCGCAGACTTCAGGGACGATCTCATAACTGTGATTATAGTTTTCCACCGATGTGGACTGCCCCTGGAACGGTCATCACTGCTAATATAAACACAATATATACAGAATACGATAAAACGACTTTCGACGTTATTTGAGTCGGAACGTTTTTTGTTAAAAAATTAAAAAAAAAACGTTTACAATTCTCTGTAATGCGAAATTAGAGCGCAGCTCTTGAGGATGAGGAGAAGACGGCACGGATGGCAGGGTACGCCCCTCCTCCCCCTCCTCCCCTCCCCTCCTTCTCTCCTTTTTTCCTCCCATTTAGCGGAAACTTTTCGCTAAATTTCCCCGCTAAATTTAGCGGGAAAATTTTCCCGCTATATTTAGTAGGGAAATTGACGTCACGCGACCTCAACACCAATGCAGTTTCCGTGCTAAATTTATCGGGAAAACTCTGACGTCCCATAATGCAACGCGTGTGGTTACGTCGACGCCGCTCAACCCGGAACAGGGCGCCTAAGGGCTGCGCTCTAAAAATAAGCAAACGGCTCCTACGGGTCCCTCCAGATACTTTTTAACACAAAAATGTGTTAAAAAGGCCGACAGCTAGACACACGCTTGCGCAGCGCTTGTGTGCTCATTCATTGGATACAAGTGCGAGGTGAACCGTTTCCTCCCGTGCCTCCGTGCTACTCCGGGCGGGGGCAAAACATCACGTATTCAGACATACTACGGCACTCTGCTCCGTGAAACGAGCGCGCTTCGGGCCTTTGAAGAAAAAGAGAGCAAGAAAGAGCGACAGAAGAGCACAAAAAATACATAAAAAAGAGACTTCCTGGTAAGTCGAAATCCATGCAAATTTAAAGAAAAAAATATTGTTGGGTGTTTCATAAGAAACTGATTTTTGATCAAATATTGAGTGATGCCTAATTTCACGCTGCTTTTTTTAGAAATTTAAACCGCGCTCACGTCATTAAAAAAAGTCTTCGTCAGAAATATGTTAGGGCATGGCTACGGACATGGCGGCAAAAGGTCATAAGTTTTTTTGTTTTTTTTAAAGAAATTGAAGGTTGTCGAGCGCAACGTCTGGGGCGTTTGACATGAAATGACCCAACCTGGTGTCTTCAAAGTGTATCACGTAGTAGTTGTCACACAAAGCTATGACTATAAGAAGAAAAAAAAAGAAAAACTAAACTTCAAGTGATGCCTCAAAGTAAAATTTGTTTCTTTAAAGCAAGACAAAAGCGTAGAACTGTTTTTTTTTTCTCTTTAGGTGCCATATTTCGTCGGCCAAAGATCTTTCTTTTTTAAATGGGGCACGTTGGTGGAAATTATTTGTTGCTGAAATAATAAACAGACGGACGGACACAGATCTTTCATTTTTTATGTGTCGTTGTGTCCGTCTTTTGGTTTATTCTTACAGTAACGTACCAGCTGCTGTCCTTTTTCTATAATGCGCGTGTCCGGCTGCTGAGAGTTTCAGATACAACGCACACTGATTGGTATATAACGGACAGCTGTCAAAGCCCGAAGTTTCGCGGAACACAGAACGTCACTTACCAGGTTACGTTACCGTGACGAGTCATAGGATTCCAGACATCGGATCTTGCAGCTCGGGAAACACTAGCCCTAATCGAAGCGGGAGACAAATAAAAAATAAAATAAAATAAAAAAACTCGGTAATGAAAAAGAAATGGACGGCAGCTGACATGTTTCGTGCGTTTTCGAGGACCTTCGTCTATCCGGATTTCTGCGATATTTACCATCTTTCTTCTTTCTTTAGTCGTTTCACGTTTCTGAATCTCTATTTGGCGATTCGATTTACGAGCGCGATCGTAAGCTCACCCACTAATATTTGCTCGAGTTGCGGAACTCAATATCTGATCGCCGCTTCGTAGGCTACGTCAACAACGAAGGAGGAAAAAAAAAAACGAACGATTGTATAAAAAGCTTTTCGTTCACTTCGGGAAAAAAAATTGTACTTCAGGATCGTAGGAATCAACCTGCGCGTTATTCTATACTTGGTTTCACCTTACAGGGGCACTCAAGTCATTTTTGAAAAAGGTCGTTTTTGATGCTGTAACGTTCAAAATATGTTATTTCACATATATACCAAGTTCTATATTACAAAACCGCCTACTCATCTCAGGGCAAGAGAAAAACATGTGGACCTTTTTTTCTCGTGGACCAATGAAAGCCCTACAATACACGCCGATTCCGCATGGTTTTATTATAACTCGTTTTGAAGAGAGTCTGAGAGGTAGACATTCGGACAAGGCTGATCTTTTATACCGTGGGCGGAGCAACCACTTGCGATTCGCCGTCAAGCGCCCTTAGTTGACCATTTCACTCGGGAGAAAATTCTTCCCAAAAAGGGCGTGTCGCGATCTTTGAACACACATTTAACGAAGGAAATAAGCTACGCACGGTTGTGGTTTAGGGCTTGTTGGGATGCTTAGAGCGTCTGGATTGAGTTGTCACCACAAAAGGACGATCTCAATATCGACTTCAGTGCCCCTTTAAGTATTGACGCATTCGATGCTCCGAGGTGATAGGACCCATCAAATACCATTAAACGCGCCCGCCACTTCGGCTTTTTTCTAAATGATTGGTTCTACGATCACTGAACATGCAAAATACCATGACGAAAGCCGTAGTGCTGCTATTTTGGCGCTGATTGACTGGTTCCATCAGCCCGTAGCGTCGGCTGCGCTTCACGTTAAGGTGAAACGAAGTATGGTAACATTTCGCTCGTGATCTGTGGCTTCATCATGACAATCCAGTAGGCGGAAAAAGGTTTCACTTGATGAGAAACAGTTTAGGTTGAATCTCGAAGAGACGCGTATTTATCTATAAGTAATTGGGGTCGTTTAGCAAACGTTCACCGTGTTCCACGTACCGCGCTACCGCACGCTTTGAAGGCGTGGCTTCAAAGGTGTACTCGGCGTTTTCTTTATATGCTTCGTTCACCCTTACGCTGCGGCAGGCTCCGCTGAAGCTTTTCAGCCCTTGCTAACACAAGTCTGAACGCGCCGGCATGCGGAACCAAAGCATTGCTGAGCATAGTCCCCGATTTGTCTGAAACTTTGCTAAACACACCAACAAACATCACTGAAATAGAAACCCAAATATTGAAGGCAAAATTAAAAAAGAAAAATGCGAAGTTATTGAATTTACAATTTTATAGATACACTATTTTTTTAAGTGAAAATTTTTTATGTGCAACAAAGAAAACGCGACGTTAGTGGAAGGCGGGGGTTCAGTTTTTTTTTTTAAACTAGACTTTGTTCCCAACTGATTCCAAGCAGTTTCACGGTATTAAATGAATGCTATGAAAGCTCGCTCCGGCACCCGCACCGCAGCACAAAAGAAATGCGCGGCATAGTCCATATTTAGAGCGCCTGCTCGTCCTGCAAGCCTGCCTTCCCCAGACGTCATGGCACCGAAAAGCGCGGGAATGAGTAAGTATATATTTTGGCATAATTTTAACTTGCCGATTTCTCAATAAAGGTTTCGAAATTTGCAATACTAACTAGCATACCGGAAGTTAAAGACCGGTGATTCCAAAAGTATAGTTAGTTGGGGTAGCTAGAAAACAAATCCTGGAGTGCCCCGTTAAGCGCGCGACTCGGGGTCACCGGGCGCGCGCTGAAACGCATACTTCGAAGGCACTGGTAGTGCGGTACGCAAAACACGGTAACGGTTCGGCATACGTCCCTATTTTGTTGTGGCACTGTGTTTAGAAACCTCGATTGACACATCTGCAATCTGTCTTCGCAATATGTTTCACGCCGACAGCCGTTATCGGCATCAACATTCCACAGCGGACCTCCAAGATGTTTTCTGTGGAGTCACCCCGACTGGGAAATCTTTCCGCTACATTTAGCGTAGCGAAAAATATTCTCCGCAAAATTTTTGTCTGCTACAGTTTTTTTTTTTGTTAGAAAAGGTTATTTGATAAATTTAGTGAAAGCCTTTTTCGCTAAACAACCAGGAAAACGTTTAAGCCAAGCTTAGCAGACGTCATCGTTCCGCTAACCTTCATGGTGCCACATGACGTCACGTGAAAGAATGACGTCACTAATGACGCCTACGATAGTGTGCAGTGTGATTCTGTGCAGCCGTTGATTTGCATTCTGTTGCAGAATGCAAATCATCGGCTGTCATTACAATTTACTCGCCGAATGTCGCAAGCGACAGGGAATTTCAAAAGTTGAAATTCGTGGTAACGGAACTTCTCAATCCACAAAATTGTGTCCGTCCGTTCGTCCATCTATCCGTCCGTGAATTTTCCGTTAAATTTAGCAGGAACATTATTTTCCCCGTAACCTATATTGAAACTGAAAAATGGACATCACTCGATCTACAGTCCATCCCGTTTCCCCGCTAAATTTATTTAGAAAATTTACGTATTTTGACCTAAACACCAATTCAGTTTTCACGGTCGATTTAGAGGCTCAATTGGCGTCGTTAGGACGTCACAAGGCTTCTACACCAATCCAGTTGCTCCGCTAAATGTAGCGGAAAAATTGACACTGGACACAAATGCGGTTTCCCCGCTAAATTTACCGGGAAATGAACGTCACGTACGGTAAACACCAATCCAGTTTCTCCGCCGAATTTAGCTAGGGACACCGACGCTATGTGACGATGATGTCACGTGAACTATACAACAGTTCAGTTGCTCCGCTAAATTTAGCGGGAAAATATGCGTCATGCGACACACCAATTTCCTCTGCCTATCCCTCTTTTCCATTTCATTCACCCCCATCCTCCCCTCCCTTCCCCTGTGGTGCTCTCCCGCCTTTAATCATGGCCACGGGGCAGCAATTCAGTCTTGCAGCCAAATACAGCGGTAAAATTCAGGTCACGTGGCAACCGAATCCCCTCTCCCAATCCCACTCCTTCCCTCTCTCCCCTTCTTCTACTATTTTCCCTCCCACCCTCCTTCAGTGCCATCTCTCCCTCCCTCGCATTTTGTGCACATAAAACGTCTTTGTGTGTGCTTCAACAACATTAAAATATATTGTTATTATTACTACTATACGCCACATAGTTTCCAGAACATTAATGATCGCGAGCATCCGAAAATTGAGATCGGTTATTAGTTCACCAAATTTCCTTTTTCTTTGTTGTTTTATTCCTATACGTTCAGCAACACAGTTGTAACTTTTCTGGGGCTAAGTGAGGACCCATCCTGGAACCAGGCGGTGCAGCCGAACCCCGCAGTTATAACCTTCAAAAAACGGGGGTTTCATGAAATGCTTTTGTAGCGTGAGCTACGCTGGCCGAGGTTGAGCAGTTTCGCGTGGCTCGCATAATGAGCCGTGCTCCGTGCTGCGCAAGCGCGAGGAGCAGTGACGTCACACAGCGGACAGCTGGCGCGCCAGAGACGCCGCCGCCGCGGGCTCCGCCGCCACCGCGCGCGCCTCGCCGGTCTGCGCAAGCGCGAGGAGCAGAGACGTCACACGGCGCACAGCTGGCGCGCCTGAGCCGCCGCCGCCGCGGGCTCCGCCGCCACCGCACGCGCCTCGCCGGTCTGAAACATTCCAGAGGATTGACGTCATAGCCGCGGCAGACGCACTGGCGCCGCCGCGTGCCCAGCTGTCCGCCTCCGTTGCGCAGTGGCCAAGTCTGACGCAGCACCGGAGCTGCTTGATAGCGCCTCTCATTTTGTGCGCATAAGCTCGCGCTACGTATATCCTGGCATAGCCGAGCTAAGCCACCGCAATTTTTTTCACTTTCGCTAAGCACTTTTCTTCGTTGAACTGCGTCCGCCACTCTCGCCCCTCGTTTGCATGCAAATGCTGACTCATTGGCGTCGTGTTTGGTGTTGGTGAAACGCGAAAACATAGCGAGTGGCTCCGTCGACTACAGAACTGAGTAGGTACGATTGTGCACGTGTTCCGAGCCCCAAAATGCAACATTTACAATAAGCGAAAGTGTGCAGGTGAGCTGGATAGGAAACGTTATAACGTTACCTTATATCTCTATTTCTCCAGGCTTAGATTATAACCAGTGCTTACTCAGACTTTTTTGTTTCTTACGGAGTTGTTTCGGTGTCATCTATTCCGGCCACCATAGCCGCTGACAGGTTGACTTCCCGATCGTTGGCTCTATTCAGTCCGCATAAGAACTTACAAAAGTCGAGTGCCAGCCGATATCCTTTTATGTTCCCGGCTGCTCTGGTTGGCGCAGTCGATTAGAATGCAAAATAACTCAAGCGAGCTAGAACACGCTTCTGCAGTGAGCAGAAAGATAAAGGGCGATAGTTCATGAACATGGTGTCCGGCGAGATTTAAAGCCAGGAGGAAGTAACTAAAGAAAACAACGCCAAAACTACGCAAGGACTGAAGCAGGAAGAAAAAGACTGGGCGCAATCTTAACTAAAGTTAATTAAAATACAGGTCAGTATAGCCATTAGAAACGGGAAGTCATCACGTGTGACGCCAGAGCCATCATTTATGTATTTGTGTTCATTTGTAGATAAGGCTAAGGACGTGTCTCTTATGCATGTTTTGCCTTTAGTTTTAAGGTTTTCCATGAAGAGGTTTTTGAGGTCGCCTAAACAGCGCCATAACTAACTCTGTGGGCTGCTGGCATCCTAGAAATTCATAAATCATAACAATTCGCGGCCGATTTCCCTATTAAAAGCGCAATCAAAGATTGAACACACCGAGGTCATCCCCGCGGGTGGGAGGAGCATTGTTCCAGCAGCCAGGAAGATATGTGACCGATGAAAACACGACATTTCGTTGAGGTTGCAAACGCTGTTATCACAAAGTGTGTATGCTTTTGTAGAAGACAAAAGCAAATAAGAGTCGTCGAAATAGGTTATTTAGTTGCGGAGAGGAAAATTAATACTGCAATAATCGTAACAAAAACGACGCACTAAGCTTTCGTGTTTTTTTGTATTTTGTTTTTTGCTTTTTGTGGTAGTGGTGTGTCCGGTCGTCAGCTCTCGAGCGCGCGGGCGCTGGGCTGAATTGTAGTCCGGGCTGTATGGGCAACAAGCCGCGCGATACGGGATATCACTCCGCGGTTCCACCGGTCCAGAGGCGCCAGGACCCTTCGCTCGCTATTTGCTAAGAGCGATCCTGGTTTCGGAACATGCTCCTCTCTTCGCCGGAGATGACCTCGGTGTGTTGAAATCTTTGATAGTTTTTTTTTTAATAGAAACATCGGTTGTGTATTGTCATGGCTTAGAAATTTCTAGGATGCTCAGATTCAGCAAAGTGAGTTATCGCCATATTTAGGTGATCTCAGCAACCTCCTTAGTGCCCATTTAATTCCAAACGAGTCATGAATTTTCTTTTATACTTTATATATATATCGTACCGAAATATTGTTGCCACTGAAGGCAGTGGTGCATCAGCATCAGAAACAATGAAAAGTGAGGTGTCCTGGCGGTGTTGATATTGTGGAAGCTGCATGCTCAAGGACACAATGATTTACATGCCTACCCCTATGACCTCTATACGGCAGCGCACATGATATGCAAATTTGATAAACAACCCCTGGGGCGTAATCAGTTAAAGTTGTCCGGTGTTTAGTGCTACGCGGGTTTATGTCCGGCTCCAGGTTGTAGATTTGTCGACACTATCTCGCCATCTTGCCAGGTACTGAAATAAGCAACCTGTACATTGTAGCTTTGAGCTACTTTGTGCCGTTAAATCAACGAACCAGAGCCGAACATACGTCCGTGTAGCGCTCAACACCGGAATTATTTCACTAATTGCGCCACGAGGGTAGACTATAAAATTATTATGTCACGTGGGCCGTCGTATACATCATAGGTCAGACGGGTAAGTGCGTAACTTATCGTGTCCGGGAACACCCATCTCCCACAAGATCAACAGCGTCAGGACAGCTTGCTGTTTATTATAGCTGGTGTTCACGCACCCCTGCCTTCGGTTATACCAAGATATTGACACGATATCAAGATAAGGTGTCGAGGGAAATTCACGAGGCGTTTCGAATGAAAAATGAAAGGAAAAACCAGTGATGTACACGTTCCTCAAAAAAGAAACGAAAGCTCGTTCCTCGTTCCTTCTGATTTTGGAACGCGTTCCCGTTACAAGTTCCATCTGTGAAAAAGGAACTCGTTCCCGTTACAGTTTAAAAAAATCGAACGTATTGTTACATATACGTTACATTTGTATTTTGCTGATTACCATGTTTAAATAAATAAAGCAGAGTTTTTTTATCTATTTCATTATAGGCAACATACGAGTTTGTATGTCATGATGGAAAGGCACCAGGAGAAGAAAACAAACTGAAGCAGGGTTTCATTTGTTGATATATTTGAGTTGAAAATCTCAGCTTTTAACCATATTCATGTTTGTAGTGGACGATTCAGACGAGCCAAATGTACTCTTACCCCACACTGCACGAGCATTTTACAACAACCTCAAACGTTTCAATTTAACAAAGTCCCTTGTTAGAACTTAACAATAGTTGCTTCTCGATGTTGCTGTCCGCAAGACGAGAAGTGAAGAAAAGTGTAGGGCTTTTGGAAGGTCAGTCTTGAAAACTACAAATACTTTTTTGTGAAGGTTGAATTTGTTGTTCAGTTTGAAGGTGGGGTTCAAGAAAAGGAATAAAGGTTAGGTTATTGTTTTTGTGCATCTTTTAAGTGACCAGTGTTTGGGATACAAGGGTGCGTTCGATGTCTGGCAACCTGTCATTTTGTTGTAACTGTAGGTCTCGTTATAAATTTCAGAAATGGCTGAAGTCGGCCTTAGATTTCTGGGTGTATGAGGATTCGTGAAACCAAAAGAATGCAGCTGAGTTTGAAACGACCTACTTTCTTTGTCTTTTCCTACGACTAAAAGTTTTGCTTTGTGTACCGCGGTTTCGCGCACTAAAAAAGAAATCATTGTCCACCAGCTCTTCTGCACCCCAAACTGTTAGCAAGCGAGGACCACACAAAATAATCCCCAAGATTAGTAGCCAAAAAGTTGACGAGATCCTGCACTTCGTAAAGATATTGTTTTTATACTTTAAAAATTTCCCTGTTAGGAATAAAATAAAAATTATCCCACTGGGTGAAAAAAAGAAAGCCGTTACCCTTGCCGTTCAAGTAAAAATGTAGCGCGTTCGCGTTCCAGTTTCAGAGATGCTAAATGGAACGGCGGCGTTCGTTCGTTCCTTCTAAAAGGAACGCGTTCCAGGAACGCCGTTCCGTATAACACTAGGAACAAAACATGCATATGCGAGACGTCCTGGGTCTTATCTACGAAATAACACGAATAACTAAAATGTGGGCCGCGTGGTAACACGTTACGACTTGGCGTTTTTGATGGCTATATTTACTTGTGTTTTCAGGTAAACGTTAGTTGCAAGGGCGCCTAGTCTTGTAACACGTAGTTGCTTTGGTCCTTATGTTCGCGGTGCACGGACATGATGACACAGGTATCTGCGGACGTGTCTCGAGCATTTTCGAAGCATATTTCCTTCATACGTATGTGCTACTCCAACGAGTCTGCGGACGTCTTTCGTATGACCCATGAAACAGGACCGCCACAAAGGAAAAAAATCACACCGCAAACAATGTCTGCAGACCGCCTTTTGCTCGATGTTTAATGGCGGCGTGACCGTGGCTTTGGCGTTTCGAGGTGGGAACAAGAAACACGCACATTACCGCGAAGCCGGAGGCACTACGTTGCCGCCGCTTTTCTGAAATGCAGGGCGACGGGGCTCTCACGTCCGGCGCTATTTGACGGAAAGCTTCAATGGTTCGGAAAATTGGGTAGCAAACGCCCTCGCACCCCTCCCCTACCTTCCACAACGTTGAACCCAATCAGGGAGTTTGAGTGCTGCGGCGAAGTTGGCCGCTCAAGCGGCGTCGAAGCATTAATATACTCCTTTCGTTACCTCAGCAGCAGGCAAGGACACCTCTATGCCCGTTCAATTCTGTCTCCTCGGGCTCAGAGATGGTGTTACAATACGCCCAAATGTTTAGTACAGTGTGTGTGTTAGGGCTGAATCAAAGCCTAGAGCTGGACGATATGTTGTAACAAAAAGATAATTACGCGGCTAGTCGTCTTTACGGGAGAGCGTGTGCCCTCGGAAGACAGGTTTCCCAAAAGAGGCTCGTTGAAGGCGCAAGTGCTACAATAAGTTTACAATAAGTTTACAATGCAATGTCTTAATCTACCGGGTGTCCCAAATAGCGGCCAGGCTCTTTAAATCGACTGCAATATTCGGTTTCTTAACCTATCGCGCTACGATTTTGTGCAGCGTTGCCCACAGATGGTGCATCTTTTTTTTTTAATTTGCGAAGTGCGAACTTATTTGAGGAAAAAGTAAGGAAAGAGAAAAGGCTTAGCTTCTATGGAAATGCAGCGAAGCCACCGGCCTTCAAACAATACGGCGCCGTTTCGCACGGGAGACAAGAGATCGCGCAAGCGGTGTCGGCGCCAACTGCCGCCAACGATCGAGCATGCGGCGCCGAGAGCCGGCGTCATTAGCAGACGATCATTTTCGACTCAAAACCGGCGCGAGCTTTTCTGATATCAGTTGCCAATGCATATAGTTTATCATCCTTACTAATAAAACATACTGAATCGACAGATGATAGGTTAAAAAAATGCTTTGTCGGGTTATTTGAACTGTTTTTTTCGTGGTACTTATGTCGTTTGCTTTGCAGTTGCTTGTTGTTACCGCGCCTGTTTTTGTTTCTGCGACTGTCACCGCCTGCGGAATGCGCGCCAGCTTTTGAGTCGAAAAGATCGTCTGCTGAAGACGCCGGCTCTCGGCGCCGTATACTCGTTTGTTGGTGGTAGTTAGCGTCGCGACCGCTTGCGCCATCTCTTCTCTCCCGTGCGGAACGGCACGGTATTGTTTGAAGACCGATGGCTTCACTGCGTTTCCATAGGAGCTCAGCCTTTTTCTTTCCTTACTTTTTCCTTAGGTAAATTCGCTCTTTGCAAATTGTACTAAAAAATGCACCATCTGCGGGCAACGCTGCACAAAATCGTAGCACGATAGGTTAAGAAACCGAATTTCGCGGTTGATTTAAGAGCCTAACCGCTACTTGGGACACCCGGTATGTATGTAACTATATGTTGCAACTTAACGTATAGTGGAGCTGAGGACAAATGATAATGGGTCAATTTACTCGCCGCACAAGTTCCCGTTATATTTGGTTTCTCCTTTTCATTACATATAATAGTAGCTAATTGAGCAAAAGACCGGGATACTTTTTTATTCTCGGTACGTTAGGTTCTAGTGACGTGGTTATTAGACAATAGTAACACGCCATCGGCCGTGTGTTCATAAGGAATGGACGGTATACGTTTTGAACAGTTTCAATTTTGGAATTGACAAGAAAAATTTTATTTTATCAAGCGCTCAGTAAATGCGACACCCGCCCCCCTTTTTTTTTCCGAAACAAAAATGAAAAAAATAAACAAATTAAAGGAACGGTTATTTGCCGAGTTTTGGTTTACATTAACTCCACCTATACAAAAGGCACTAGTGTTATATATTGACGTCACGTACAGTCGGCACGGAATGAAACCCGACCGCCGGAACGCGTTGCCATCGACACAGGCTGCTCCACCTGGAGGGCCCCTGCGAACTAATGCAAATGCGCCGGGGTGCGAGGGTGCGAGTTCTACTAAAATGAGCTCGAGCCTCGCGCGGCGCGTCTGGGACTTCCGCGTTTCGCCGGTGGTGCGCTGTAAGCGCCGCTGTCATATCGATACACAAAGCGCCGTCACTCTGCTTTGTGTATCGGATGCCCAGCGGATATCTCTTCAGCGCTGTCATTATTTATCGCTTTGTGTATCGCAAGGGCGAAGTGAAAGTTGAAAGATTTCGTGCACGGAAGACCCGTAGTGCTTGATGACGTGTCATCGGAACCACGCTGGGGCTCCGGTGAACAACGTGCCACGCGCGGTTTTTGAGAAACAGTGAAACGTCATAGAGGAAAAAGAAAATTTGTTTACTGGCAGAACCCTACACTTCACGAATAAAAATGCTAGGACATACCGAAGCGGATGCCTCGGTTTTCATAAGCAATGGGCATGTTTTCGTGCGAGGTTATCAGTCGATTCTGATAAAAAGCGAGGAATTGCTGAGCTGACGCTCTCTTTGGTAACCACCGATATGCCAAGCGTATCAAGTCCGAAGCGGAATAAATTCATCACCCTGTCTGAGCAGGGCGTATCGCAAAAGCCATACACGTTTTCACGTCTGGCTCAGGCGCCGCCATCTTGCTCGCTGGGGTGCGCTTGGACGCGTCCTAATCCGATTACGAAGCCTTGCTAAGACATCATAATCGGATTATGGCCGCGCCTAAGCGCGCCCCACTGGGCAAGATGGCGGCGCCCTGATTTGCAAACGTGTATAGCGAGGTTAAGTGGCCGCCCGGTGTCGACCGGGCGACAGTGCGCTCGCCAAAAGCACCCCAAGTGACGGCGCTTACAGCGCGCCACCGGCGAAACGCGGAAGTCCCAGAAGCACCGCGCGGGGGTCGAGCACATCTTAGTCGGACCCGCACCCTCGCACCCTCGCACCCCGGCGCATTTTCATTAGTTCTCAGGGGCCTCCAGGTGGAGCAGCCTGTGTCGATGGCAACGCGTTCCGGCATTCGGGTTTCATTCCGTGCTGACTGTACAACAAGAAGACATACTGGACGAGGGTGCTGCAACGACGTTTGGCTGGATTTTGTGTTCACTCAGTACAAGCTCGAATCCGACACGAACGGAGATTCATGGTTTTCGCTGCATATCCACGGAATGTTGCTCGTACTTAACTGCAGCGCCCTCTCAACACTTGCTTTCTCGTCCAATTTCGGTCCCGCGTTTAAAGCCAATTTGCTTACTCGAATGCGGCGTATTCCTGCGGCACGGCGCTGCTCTTCCGAGGCTCATGAGGCCATTGCATTCCAACGAAACTTCAAAACCATGCTCTGGGTACGACTTTCTAATACTTTTTTAGTATTTTATTTAATAATTTTTTGGCATTTCTAAACAATAATTTCGTTTTTTTCAAGGTACAGGCGTTTCTATAAAACATTCTTCAAAGAAAAAAAAAACATTGGTGTGAATTTTTTTTTATTCTTTTCGAGTGCTTAGTGAATATTATTTTTATCATCAACAAACCAATAAATGTAAGCTCAGCCAACAACCTTCACGATCTTCTGTGCAAAACAATAGGAAAAAGGTGCTGCTTGCATTCCCTTACATTTCTTTTGAAAGAAGGGATAACGGGCAAATAATGAGAGTACGTAGATCTTGACTAAAAAGAAATAAAACATTGCACAACATTTGAAGCATAATTTAGTTTTAAACAGACACTGCTTGTTTTTCTTAACACAGATATTGTTTAAACGAAAGTACCGTGGTAGTACGATTTCTTGATAATATGAGCGTCTTTAAAAGGTTAAACGATCTGTACAGACTACCACGTACTGGAAAATTCGTAGTGTATCTAGAACGCTGCACTGAATGTACTAACTTTCAGTGCATAAGTCTGCAGTGTATGTATATATCATAGCCTTATTGCACTCTATTGTGTATAAAGTATTTTTGTAATAGGTAGTATTTTTGGAGGTGTTTTGCGTGGTACTTGTTTCTATGGCGACTGTATTCGCATCTCACATAAGTGAACATGTTTACTCGACAATATTTTTCGCAAACGTCTTAAAAGTAAAATTTTGCGAACATCTATGCCCCAAATACCACTAATGTTTTTTTTTCTATTTTAGCCAAGGGTGCATGTTATTAATGTAGACTGTTCATTTTAAAAACAGAAACTAAAAAACTTATGGAAAAATAATATACAAAATAAGGAATACAGGGACACAAAAAATGCCTGTGAGCTGAACAAATATGGTGCCATTCTAAAAAAAAGAAATATAAAAGCGCTTCTCTCACTTCTAAAAGCAATGTTACTTTTGAAATCATTACGGCCCCCTTCTTCTTAGTTTGTGAAGAGATATTTACCAAGCTGGAATGTTTCGATTGGGAAGTGTGAGAGCGGCGAGTTCGCTCTTTCCACGTGTATGTGTTTGTGCGTGTGTCATTTAAAACTTGCCTCTTGCTGTGACGTCTCGTTAATATAGACACCTCAATTTTTCCCAGAAATCATCCATAATATGAGTTGTTCAAAATACGAGAAAAGAATACAGGTATTTTCTAAGGTTGTCCCCGAAAATCGTGTCCGTAAAGTGCGGCATACATATTAACGGGGTTCATATTGCTCGCTTTCTCCTATTCACAGATTTTTTTGTAAAGTATGTTTGCCTTGAAAAGTTTCTTTTTTCTTCCACAACCTAAACTCTAAAAAAGAACAAAAAAGTTTCTAAGGAGACTGAGTATGCCTCCAAAGTCAGTCACAATCATAAAAAGACAAATGCGGGGAAAACATATTTCCTTCCAGACGCATCTACCGACACTTGACCGGTCCTCGTAAATGTCAGGAGCGCATATAAGCAAAACAAGAAAAGAACAAACAAAAACCTATTTCTTCTCGACACGTACAAAACAACTGGCGCACGCACACATATACACGCCCATGAGTAAAAACAAGTACACGTACACTCACGCTCATAAATGAAAACCGAAACACGCAATAAAAAAAAATAAAAAAGTCCCTCAACTCACGACGATTTCCTGCGTTTTCAGGCACACTGCCACTAAAGTGCGCACCACGCACAAATGTTCCACCGACGCAAAAGCAACACGGAATGCATCGCAGACGGTCGAAAGGTTGCTTTTTCCTGTTTTGCTTTTTTTTTTTTTGTTCATCTACATTTGACTGCGATCTAAAATTGGACTCTAGCGTTTTGCCGTTTTGAGCCACTTTACACTTTTTTTTCTTCCCAACCTCAATTTTTTATCTTTCTTTTTTATTTTTATTTTCATTTTCAGTTGTCCACCGCTCGCTTCCATGCATTTCGGATCTAGTTTCGACCGACTTGCCCCGAGAAGCGCCGTGAATACGAAAGAGGCTGGAACTCACAGTTGTAGGCAGATGCCGCCAGATACATCGATCAGCAAAGCGCCGAATTTAATTTGCGAGATTTAGCAGCGGTGTTTGTTTTTTTTTTCGGTTTTTTTAGGTTAGAGAAATTTGGAAGTTTTAGTGAAGGGGGTTTTTGTAGGACGATTATGACACTTAGAGCTCACGCTTCGAATAGACCATGTGCGAAATTGATCGAACGTCTGGCAACAGTCTGTGCGCTGCCATCTTTGTGAGGTCGAGATTCCCCTTCTGTTTGTCAATTTCGTAGCGTTGTCGGTAACAATCGTGGCCTCCCGCTCACTGTCATCGATCCTCACCCACATCTACGAGCTAGGGGTCAGTATTGTTTTACGCTCTTTCTTGTGCACGTACTATCACGATCAATATAACTGCGAACACCGCTCCGCGTGGCCCGCGGTACTAACAACGCCCACTGTCGATTTCTCTTTGGAGTACACGTGCACCTTAGTTTAGACCAAGGACGTTTAAATAGGGCAGGACCCGGCATAATGTCGTACCCAGCGACGCCGGAAAAAGAACCCAATCCCAGACTGCCTCGCGCACCGACGCGCTCTCATCCAAACTAAATTCAACCCAGCTCCCATCGTCTGCTCTCCGCTCGGTCGTTTGGCTTAGGCTACATCTGCTCCGTGCCTGCGGTCTGCTTCGTCTGCTCGCTGTCGCGGCTGGCTTTCGGTTCGATCGGCACACCAAAAGATGTTTCGATGCGAAACCGCATTCTCATCACGGCGGAGTGAAACCAACACCGTCTGGAAGCAGGGTTTGGACGGCTTTCTCAACCCGCGGTTCCATTCTCAGCGTTCGTGCGTACGATGACTGACACGCGATAGCTTTCCAAAGCCGCGCTACGACGACTCGTTGTAGACGACGCTCTAGGCGCGGTCGCGCGGCGTTAAAAGCCTCCGCTACACGCCTACTTCCTACTGGTCAGGCAAGTATTTCGCTCTATATCTCGCCCGTTCGACACCGATTCAGTGGATGCTGCCATGAAATATTGGGGCAAACAATAGCGTTGCCACAGAAATGCCATGGCAACGAGGGTTGTTTGCCCCAAAAATCAATTGCAGCACCCATTGACGAGCTCCCCATTGGTTGAGAAGAGTTTGTGGCCACGCCTACTTCCGTTACACTTCGCTCCATGTATGGAGTATACGGACGCCACCTCGTGCCGCTTATAACCTCCTTGGTTTCAAGACACATCGCCTCTAGTGATCGCCGCACCGCTCTGCACTTCCGGGTCGTCTGCCAGCGAATATCTCTAGGCGAAACTGTACACCGTTGACGAAGCGCATTTTTCGCGAGCAATGTGCGCCGACAGAAATAATATCAATAAATATTTTAGGGTAACATTTCGATTTGAAAGTTTTAGTATATCATTCCCATTACTCCGCTAGCAATACCCGATACTTCGCCGACGACTTTAAGTATGCATCATATTGTTATCGGTGGTTTCAAAACAATCGACTAAGCTTGATAAAGCTTGGTCTGCTACGCAAGTTGGTAATCGTCATTCATATTACAAATATCGCAAAAAAGACGGTCCAAAAAGACGAAGAAGCGCTTGTCCTGTGTGCTGCTTTGTCTTTTTTGTTCCGTCTTTTTCTGCGATATTTTAAATATGAATGTCAATTACCAACTTGCCCAGCAGACCAAGCTTTATCAAGCGTAGTCGATTGTTTTGAAACCACCGATAAGAATATGATGCATACTTAAAGTCGTCGGGAAGTATCGGGTATTCTTATCGGAGTAATGGGAATGATATATTAAAACTTCAAATCGAAAGATCACCCTAAAAATATGTATACAAGTTATTTCTGCTGGCGCACGTTGCTAACGAAAAATGCTCTTCGTCTTTGGTGAACAACTTCGCGGTTTCGCCGACCGTCTTTCGCTAGCAGACGACCCGGAGGTGCAGAGTGGTGCGCCGATCGCTAGAGACGATATGTCTCGAACCAAGGTGCACTGTGCTTCAAAGAGCAATCGACAGGGGGCACTGATAGTACCGCGGGCCACGCGGAGCAGTGTTCGCACTCATGTTGATCGTGATAGTGATACCTGCTCGTCGCCTCGCCGGTTGCTGGTTTCTCGTTGTAACCAAAATGGATGAGGTACACTTCAGATCGAGATTCGGCGTTAAGTGCCGGCAAAGGCAGGGCGCAGGCGCCTGGTTTTCTAAAGCGCTTTCTCTGCGCGAGTGTTTGTGCAAGCGAAGGATTCTTCAGACCTACGCTTTCGCACCTTGACCTTTGCCAGCGCCGAAGCCAGCTGGTGAGACGGATCATGTTCTTCGGCGCCCCACTAGATGGCGCAGTACATTTCGCATCTCGTTAATATGCGAACTGGAGAGCAGCTTCGCAAAAGAATTTGATCAAGGTTTATTGACCTTAGCCGGGAATTCACAATCAGTAGAGCCATGCAAAAGGACGAGCTAGACCTCCCCGACAAAGGTGCCCGAATGGTAGCAGAGCGGTTGGGTGCAGTGGCAGCTTGTTTTCTAGGTCTAAGAAGAAGGTGCAAAGTCACTGGCTAGATCGGGAACAACACGGAGCAATATGGGAGGCATTCAGCAGTGCTGCGCACATAAGAAACACCCGAGAAGTGGTCACTCGACAACCAGCCAGTGCAGGCTGCGGGACACACTGCTTGTGGAGCACACCACGTTCCAAAGATACCCCTGAGAGGAGAGGAGACAGGGCGCCAACCGGTGCCAAACACCACTGGTGTGGTGTACACCCAGCGACATCAGGGCCCGTTTGCTCCGAAAGTGCCTAGGCAGAGGGATTTTGAAATCACGTTACTGGCTCGGTAGAAATGCGAGGAAACATGACGGTGCCCGGTGACTGAGCGCCGCTCGCTTTGGAACTAATATGTCCTTGCAGCTGCAATATCGGGCGCGTTAGTCAGCAACGAATGGTGCAGAGGCTTTCACTTTGCATTACCTCACTTAAATCGCAAAGCATAAGCAATGACCTCGCCGCATTTTTTAGATAGTCTTTCGACTCTGGCCATTCCTAAGCCTAAATGAACGCGATAATTGTTGGCATGGCAACGTCTTTGGAAAGCGGATTGTCTTGACTCAATCAACCGGGTATTCATAGCACACAAAAGCAGACAGCGTCCCCAATAGACCTTCCTCTAAATTACCCAAGCATCGAAGAGAACGCTGGAAGTGTAATTCTACGGTCCGCGCGCCCTGGCCTTCCTCTTATAAAAGATTCGAAGTAAATAATCATAATAAGGCTTTGACGAACGCGCGTGCCAGGCAAAGTTTGTTTTAGACTTTTTGCTTCAGAACAATTACTACTGCAGACGCCAGTACGTGCAACGCATGTAACTACACTCGTAGCATGCACCTCGGTTTTTGGGAAATTTAGAAAGAGGTCTATTGGTACGCTGTCTGCTTTTGTGTGCTATCAATACCCGGCCGATTGAGTCAAGGCAATCCGCTTTCGAAAGACGTTGCCATGCCGATAATTATCGCGTTCATTTAGGCTTAGAATGGCCAGAGTTGAAAGACTACCTAAAAATACGGCGAGGTCATTGCTCGTGCTTTGCGATTTCAGTGAGGTAAGGCAAAGCGAAAGCCGCCTGCACCATTCGTTGCTGACTAACGCGCCCGATATTGCAGCTGCAACGAGATATTAGTTCCAAAGCGAGCGGCGCTCACTCACCGGGGCACCGCCTTGTTTCCCCGCATCCCTACGATACAGTCACGTGATTTCAAAATTCCTCTCCTACGTACTGCGGCTAACTTTAGCCGCGATTAGCGCTAGAGAAAACGGGCCCAGAACGTGCATCCTCTAGCAGGCGCCTCCTCCTCACTCAGTATGTGTACCCCATGTCCTAATGCAACAAACCGGACATCTCCCAGGACAAATGTCTGGAATCCGCCGAGGACCGACAGTCAAGAACTGCCGGTCCTCGGCGGTTACTAGCTTTCCTGACTATTCATCTTTCGAGTTTCCAAGGATGGACCCAATTTTTATAGACACTGTCGGTATTGCAAGTATAATCAAAATCTTAAGATATCGTCATCTTCTGGCATTGATAACATAAATTCTAAATTTTTAATAAATACTAAGATGTATAGCTCGATAATCCTGACTAAACTGTTTGAGCAATCTCTTGATACAGGTTGTGTACCTGAGGATTGGAGGGATGGGAAGGTGATTTCTTTGCATAAATCAGGCGACAAGCATTGTCCAAATAACTTCCGACCCGTATCACTCACCAGCATTCCATGTAAAATCATTGAAAATGTCATTTACTCGACGTCTTGCAAACTTTTTAGAGTCCAATTTTTTTTTTAATACAGCACAGCACGGATATTGCAAAACATTTTCATGCGAAAGTCAGCTTTTGTGTTTCACACATGATATTCATTCCATCCTTGATCGTGGATCTCTGGCGGACTGCATATTCCTCGATTTTCAAACGCATTCGCTAAAGTAACACACAAACTACTTTTTCCTCAAACTGAGTAAACTTAACTTAGACCCCAATGTACTTGCATGGTTGCACTCTTTCCTCAATAACCGGTATCAGTTTGTAACAGCTAATAATACTAGTTCTCATCCTTGTCCAGTTGGCTCAGGTGTACCCCAAGGTTCTGTCCTGGGCCCTCTCCTATTTCTTATTTATATTAATGACCTGCCCACTAATAAATGTTCACCTGTGAGTCTTTTGCCGATTACTGTGTGATTTATCGTGAAATTAACAGTGATTCTGACGTTCATCTTCTCTTGTCTGATATTAACCGCGTCTCTGAGTGGTGTGACTTGTGGAACATGAAACTTAATATTGCCGCGAGCGCAGCTGACCAAGCAGGCAGCGCGCTCGTGGCCTAACGGTTATCGCGCGTGCCTTCCACGCAGAAGGCCAGGGTTCGATTCCCGGCCACGCCTACACATTTTTGTTGACGCTGTAATGTGATGTTCTAGTAAATTCGATAGCCACCTTTGCTAATTCGAGGGTTAGAATGTTCTACGAACCGAACCTTCGTCACGGAGCTCAACATCTTATAGTGCGTTTTTTTGTCCCCGGTCAAAGCAATCAAGCGCAAACCATGCACCATGGACTTGCGCTTGTAGTATGCGTGTTTGTGCTTGTGTATCTTATAGTCTTTGACTGCATTTTGATCTGTGATAAAACAAGCAATAGCAGACTTTTTTTTCCAAGACGGGTGTTCAGAAGGGCGCTCTATATAACTCATAATTTTTATGCTAGTTTGATTCAACTTGATTACCAATTATCTGACCTTATAAATAACCACCCCAATATTGTCGAAATAGTACGCCGAGGTCGAAGATTCTCCATGTTCAAGAAAAGAGTAAAAGTGTATTTTTTAGCCCCAGTGACCTAAACGTAAATATTTTAGGCGAGCGGGTAGCAGATTTCAAAGTACTTTTTAGAGCGCTTCTGATATTTTTTTCATTTCTTTTGCTGAAGATCTCCATCGAACCCGCGATGCGAGTACAATCTGTAATAAACTCACCTTATGTTTTTTACCCAGTTCTTTCGCGCTTTGGGGTCTTGCGGAAATCTGAAGAAACTGCAACAATCTTTCTCCACGCGATGGTTACAACCAGGTACGACGCACCCTCCCATAGCGCGAGTCCGCAAACAATATTTGGGATCTCAACCGATCGCCTGAAGAGCTTTTCTCCCGCGGGTGCAATGTGATATTTTAGCAGACGATCATCTCGATAGACGCCCGGACTTTCGATAAACTATATTTGGCATCGCACGCCACTATGAATTATTATAAGTGTCTGAAATCATTATATATAAAAGAAATGCAATATCAGAATATCGTCTTTATTCACACGATTCAGACGCCGGCGCCGGCTTGGCCGGCGGGCGTGCGGGCAGACGGCATACTACTTGCTATCGTCGTCATGCTGAAGGCATCTTGAGGACCGGAAGTTGCAGTCGTAAATATTTCAGAAACAAGCGATTACCGGCACACTTCTGTCGAAACATATATGACATTCAAGCTCTCTATATTTGTGATCTTTAGAAGTTTAAATCCTACTCCTGATTTTTGAACGGTCGGGTTTTCGTAGTGAAACCTAGCCACATGTATTTGTCCATAACAACGACCCTAGCAACGGTTTGTTAGGACCCATGACGTCACACTTACGGAGTCAATTATGGTTTCGTTTGCGCGAGAACATGTGCAAAGTTCAAAGTCTACGGGAGATTCGTGGTTTGAATGAGGCATGGGATCCAATTGAAAGAGTAGATTTGCATGCGACATATGAAGCACAGATGTCCCGCGGACTAAGTTATAACTAGGACTGGGTGTTAATTTTAATCGAATAATTAATCAGTGGACCTATTGCTATATTATCCAAGCATCAAGGAGAATGCAGGGATTGGTGTTCACGGGCCACACGCGTACGCCTTCCCAGTATAAAAGATTAGAAGTAAATAACCAAAATAAAGCGTTGACGAACGCGCGTGCAAGATGCCATTTGTTTTAGGTATTTCCTTCAGCAAAGTTACTATACTTCGTTTCAGCTTGGGTCCAGACGCAGCCGATGCTACGAGCGCGAGCATGTGGCCCTGAACAGTGCTTGCGCTGCACGAGCGCGCGTGTGCTTGGCAGGGACGCTGAAAGCCCGCAGCTCGCGCTTGTAGCATCGGCTGCGTCTGGACCCAAGCTGAAACGAAGTATATGGCTGACGTGAACACGTGCGGCGCGTGGAACACCAATCCTTGCATTCTTTTTGATGCTTGGGTAATATAGCAGGTTTCGTACATTCCCATGCATCATAGTTTTAAAAAAGTCCAAATGAAATTTTTTGTTTGCCTTTGTTAAATTTGTAATAAACGGCAAAATGTACAATTTCAGATTTTAAATCAACTTTGATGTGTATTTGAGAACAGTCGAAAGATAGCCACACTCACAAATTATTATACTTCTGCCGCAGAAGCAAACAGGTTCGTTAATTTTTTTCCAGCAATAGGGAACTCCTTTCATTGTTCACAATAAAGCTATTGCTAAATTACCCAAGCATCAAGGAGAAAGCAGAGAATGGTGTTCCCACGCCTTTCCCGTATAAAAGATGCGAAGTAAATAACCAAACTAAAGCGTTGACGAACGCGCGTGCAAGATGCCATTTGTTTTAGGCTTTTTCTTTAGGACAGTTACTGCTGCAGATGCCAGCCCGTGCGGCGCGTGGAAAACCATTCTCTGCATTCTCCTTGACGGTTGGGTAATTTAGTAATAGGTCTGTAGGCTCAGCTGCGCTAAACGGACAATCGCATGACGTTGAAGTAGTTGGGGGCACATATAACCTTCCCCACTTCTCTCGAGCACACATCTCGCCTCTACAGTTTACTTTAGGTCAAATTTTCACCTGAAGTTTGCCTTCATACAGGTGTACTCGTACACATCTGCGTGGTGAAAGCGTTAATATTTTACTTTTTCCTTTGTCAAAATTTAACCGATTAACTGGTTAAAAATTTAATCGCGATTAAATCAATAATTCATTCATCGGTAAGTTATTAGATGAAGTGCCCAGACCTAGTTATAACGCAACGTAGGAAAACATAAGCAAACGCCCCTTTGTGAGTGGACATTGCCTCGTTCAGCAGTTTGAAGAGCAATGGCCGGGCTAGAGTAAACAGGCGCGATCTCTTACGGCCTTTGCACCGGGAGTATAGTTGTTCCCTGCGGCGGCAGCTTGGATGGGTCGCTGTAACCCTACCGCTCCTACAGCGTTATAATTCCTTCTGAGAGGCACGTCCTCTTCACCGTGTTGTCCTCCTTGCTCCGGGGTTTAGTTGGATAAGTTTCTAGAGTAATTTGACCTACAGGTCGTGAGGCCGGCTGCCTTCAGGGACATATGCGGAACACGTCTTTCTCTTTGTCTCCTTAAGAAACAAGTTGTTATAGACAAGCATTCAATTATTGTAAGCCGAAACTTATTTCAATCGGCTCACTACAGTTATTTCAAGCCAGTATAATTGCACACATGTTTAATCGCAGTGGTCGGGGAACAGTTGTTCAGGATGGCTCAGGCAGTGTTGGGCATAGTTGTGTGGTCGCACCCTACGCGGCTAAAGAAGTCCCATTGCTCCTCGGCGAGAGTGAAGGCCACAAGAAAACCGCTCTGTAGCCCGGTCATGGAAGAACATGGCAGGGCAGCACTGAGCATCTCGCTTGATTTTATTTCGCAACACTCATTGCGGGGACTCCGAAAAACAAAAGAGAAGCGCGAGGAACCTTCACGAGTTGGGATCCTGGGCCGGCTTGCTAGAACAGCGTCTCAGCTGAGATCGACTGAGTGAAAGAAAGCAGTGCAAAGGGTGGGGCGCGCGACTGTCTTGAGACGCGGCTTGAGTCCATCTCAGCTCGAGCGCTGGCTTTGGCATTGCTTTCTTTCCCACAGTCTCAGCTGAGACGCTGTTTCTAGCAAGTCGGACCTGTCTGCTTATAATTACTCGCAAAGGACAAGAGTCGTGGTTGGTGTAGAGCGCAAATTGGAAGCTTGGAGTTGTTGCATGATTAAACCAACACCATGAAAGTTGATCGTCTGACATTGTTCTTATTTGAATAAATGAAATAAAAATTAGTCCAAAGAAAGATGACCTAGTTAGGGTGTCGCACATGTGTAACGCTTTTGATAGAGCACTTCATGGAAAGGGGGTTTATTAGACCATTTTTCTGAGCCTCAGATTTGAGCCACGATGACTGGCTGTTTGTTGCCTTACCCAACGCCTTGCCATGAGGACCAGTCACTGCGGTTTGCACATAACACTCTCCGTAAGTTGTCTACGAGTAGAGTAACGTTAAAACTGAAAATCTTAAATCCCCGCACGACGGCGAACAAAACAGAACCAGCGCGGTTGGAAAGCTGGAACCTTAAAAAAAATGTCAGTTCAAAATCTTGGAGTGAAGGGAAAGAAATTCTCCCTCGTCGTCACCATCATATGTAGTTCAATATTTGCACCGTTCGTGGTGTCGGAACATGGCGGGCAGCATTGAATAGATTATTTATAGGCACTAGGTGTTTTCGAGAACTTGCTCGTGACCCTTGTAACGCACTTCTCGTTTTTCTTTTCTTTCTTGCAAGATCAACTGATTGACTGCAAGAACGAGAAAGTAGCACGAGGAAATATTTGAGAAAAGAATCCTCTGCGTCAGGGACGGAATCAGCGCCACTTTGCCTGAACTTCTCAACCTCGAATTTCAGCCACCTTTCAAAAGATGGCGCAAGTGCGCGTCGTCTGCTACAACATAGGTTCTTTTTATGATTTAGGACAATTAGTATGCTTTCATAAAATTATAATCATAGAAAGTGATTTTAATTAGAAAGATAAAAGCTCTAATTCAAGAATCGTTGTTTAAATAGCTGTCCTTTTCTTTGAAACCGGTTTCTTGCGTACAGAGTCGAGCTTCAAAATAGTCCCATGATTTAAAATTATTTTAAACAAATCTGAATATGAATACAAAAAAATCACGCTTGTAGTGAACCAGCTCAGTTCCTCTAGCATATAATTTAAAAAAATTAGATCAGATGCCAGAACGCTGTCTGAGAAAACCAAGAACGCGCTAAGGGAATTCTTTGAAATTTTGTCACAATCAAGCTGTGTTTACAAGAAAACGGGTGGCGTTGCACTTCTAATATTTTGAATGTTGAGTTACTGTATTTACCAGGAGCATTCCCTTAAATGTCGTTGCTGCGTTATGATGTTAAACTGAGTTACGAGACTTCAAAATCGCATAAAAAAGGCTCTTTTTGAATAAATATTAAAAAATGTGAGTTGGCTAATTAAGAAAAACAGGTATGCACGGAACTAGACGAGTCCTTCATCTATTCAATAAAAAAATAAGAACGCGTCTTGGATGCATTACAAGTCTAGAAACTTGGAATGCAAAGAGGTATGTCTTTGAAAATATCAAAACTTGCACTTTTTGTTTTCTTATTGTGCGTTAAGTTTTGAAACATGCGTATCATATTTTGCACTAAAAGAGTAATGATGAATTGGCGATTTATTTGCGAAAAGTACGAAATATGTAACACGCGCACAGACGCGGCATTTGCACCGCAAACAGGAGCGTTAGCACAGCCGCCACCGGTATTATGGTTGGGGCCGTGGGACCGCCGCCTTAAAGGGGCGGTGGAGCGATATTCAGTTTCAATGTTTTTCACTTCACACGAGCTTCTTGGCGCTAGTGGAATCCAAGCATAGACCTTTTCTTTAACGGCGCCGCCATCTTGAGAATTGCGGCGCCGACGACGCCGTCTAGCGGCTTAGAAAAAGAAATACCGGCTAGTTCTGGCAGCACAGCTATCTGGGTAGGCAACGGTGTGGGTATGGGGGGAACTTGGCTAGACTTGGCTATGGTCGGCTGCAATAACTTGGCTGGAGCTTGTCCGGTTGAATCCAGCTGGCTACTCACAGGCCATCACCTTGCCTCCTCGAGAGAACGAGGACGAAGACGGTGGGGTGTTTTGATTGAGTTTCCACAGCGAAGTATATATGAGCAGTTTAATGCAGTCTATGCAGGTAAGCTCTCGGCATTTGATAGCTCCATCATTGAGTGGTGGCATGTAGACTTTTTCATACCTTTGACATACCACGGGGCTTGCAGTGATAACCTAATTGGACCACCTGCACCGGGAATTAAAATCGGTCCTCTTGTCGTAGACGAAGTGGTCGTGAGCTTAAACGTGACGTTGAGTCTGATACGAATCTCTCGCGATTCAAGCTCGCAATCGACTGACTTCATAAATAAGGATTCTTGGGAAAAATGCGAAGCTCAATAACATTGCAGCCACACTCGCGCTGAAGCTTCTTGTGCTCATGGCACACTTTTTGCTATTGTTCTTATGCTTTTTAAAATTATTTATCCATCCGACGACCACGCAGTGGTAGCCAGACAACCGTAGATTTTCGGAAATTGCAGCACGATAAAAAGGAGCACTCGGAACTAACTCATGCACGGCGTCCGTTTTTAAGCCTTTTCGCCCATACCCTTGGCGGTTGCATACCCTGTGTCAGCGGGCAATCCAAAAATGCACCAGGTCGAGGGTACGTCAGTTACTGGCTGGTTTGAGGTTATGCGAAAAAGGTCTATACTCGCACTCAGCACCATTGTCCAGGATACCTCATTGTTGCGGTGTAATTTCAAGGAGAGAAAGTGAGCGTTTTCTTTCAATCTCTCGTTCCCAATACTTGATGACGTAGCGTGGGGGTCGCAGAATCCCCCAGTATTAAAATGCAATTAAATGCAAAGGTGCAAGTGAAATGGACAAGAAATCCCTCATTTCATACCAGGACCAGGCGGATTTTTTCGGTCCCGCAGTTCGGTCGAACCGGCAACGTGTCGCCACGGAGATCTGGAACCGCGCTACTGGGCCTGACGTCTCCTATCAGATATCGCCGCCGCTGCTATAATAACTCTCCGGTTACTACTACCAGGACCATTTGGTAGCGGATAGTTCCACAAGTTTAGTATATATCTTCGGAAACTTTCCCGTAGAGTCAGGGATATGGCACTGGGTCGGACGTTTCACATGGTCACAGCATGGTTAGACTCATACCAAAATCTTTTTCGTTTAAAATTTTTATTGATAGGCCTTATTGTTTACCACGCTTCCTCCATAGTTCATACTGAATTGTTATATAGTAATTTGCAAAATCACTTTGAACATTGTAAATAACAAATTGAGAAGCATATGGAGGTCTGAGCAGCTATTGATGTCCACTATAACTACTTTCTTTCATTTTATTTTGCTCGCAGTGAAGCGCTGCGAAGAGATCTTAAGAGGATAATTTAAGATCGTAAGGGGATTTAAATATTATTAACTGTAGATCAGACTTGTACCTATATCCAATAATCTACTCAAGATACTATTTCAAGTACTTTTGGCAGGTAATTTGCGAATTCATTTGATTAGAGAATGCTACTATATCTTAATTGTATTTCCCCGTATATTGTACTCCATTACCTGAAATGCATTTTTTATATTTGTCAAAAATAAGCGTCGCGCGAATATTGAATTTTAGCGCAGAGTCGAACATGAGTACAAACGTGAAGCGAAACGAAGATATATATATATATATATATATACATGTATATATATATATATGTTATGTTATTATTTATTCATTACTCGAGTCCGGATATGGCGATTACGGCGCCTAGTAAAACGGTACGTCCAATGTGTAAATTTAAAAAGAAAACGCAAGAATCTGTGATTTTTAGCGATGGGACTGGTAGAAAAAGCTCTTTTTGCTCATTTGTCTGAAAAATATAATCTTATAACATGCACCAGTGATCACAGTACTCCTCTACTGGGGCTGCATAGAATTTCACTGTAATTTTGTTTTGTTTCAATTTGTTGCTTGAAAATAAAGAATTCGAAGTCGAAACAAATTACGCAATGTGGAAGTGACTTCGTCAGTAATTGAATTACATTTCTAAGCATTCGGACTCTAATCAAGAGGCTTTGCAAGGAACCTAACCTGAGTAGTACTCTAAATAATTTATGAAGGAGGTACTTAGTAACTTATCTTAAATACGTTTGTCGAGTATCTTGTCCAACATTGCTGTTGACAGATAAAACGTGTACTGTCGGAAATCCTTGAGCAGACGGTGTGTTTTTATCTGATGCATGTGGCCCGCCAATCATTGGGTTACCTGCGATTAGTTCAGTTAACGAAACGGGCGGCCAGTAACGTTCTTCAATGCTGAGGCAGTTTCAGTGGTATAAGCGATAGACGCTTTTTAATGCGAAAGCATTGACTGTCCCATGGAGCGAGCCGACGTCATCAGTTTCAAGCGCGAAAACGGTACCTAGTTTCCGCGATCCCAATAGGAGCGGAGTTAAGCTTATGGATTTTCGGCTTCGGTCCCATTGGTTGGCGCGCGTCGAGGAGGCTCCCATTGGCCTCTGCCCGTCAGTTTGTGTGATGTCATCCGGACTGTGTTGTCACACTGTTGTGTTATCACTGATCACCGCGTTCGCTCGCCTCTTATCGGTTTTACGGCGCGTGGCAAGGTATATGGCGCATGGAATAAACCAAGGGGTTCGTTCTGCTGGGAACTACGTTGCTGTCTGTTCCTTCCTCGCGCCGCAAGGCACACGACAGTTTGAACGATCGCTCACACGATGGCGCTGCGTGTCCGCGAGGCAGCGGCTCCACCGTTCCACGCCCAAGGTCAGCGCGTTGTGCGCCGCAGATTAAAGAAGGGAGCTAAGAGCGGCGTGCGTGCTTCCGCATTCACAACTCATAAGAAGTGCTTAGGTGTACCTCGAGCCTTTTTGTTCCTCAAACCCAGAAATGGGCGATTCGAAGGTAATGCTCAACCAACTCAACAACGTTTATTAAACAATGCGCGCGACGTGCTCGAAAAAGAAACCGAAAGAAGATGAGGCGGGAGGGCGGAACTATCCTCCCGTCTGCCTGGAGGAGAAAAACGTCTCGTTCCTCCCTTCTTCTCGTGTCCGCTTGGGGGCGCGTCAGTAGAAGGGAGGAAAACGCGCAGTTACTACCTTTTTTCTCATTCTGTTTATACAGTGCAGCCGCAGCAGCCGCAACAAGTTAGGCGATCCCGAGGCCACCGCCGGTATACCATGAGCAAGATCTGTAAATTTGCCAGACACGCGAACAAAATACCGCCAATTGCGAAGGGATCCCATGCCAAGGCGTTTGTGCAGCCCGAACAAAAGCTCCTCCATTCCCCTGAGATTTCTACGCCAGCGCGGCTCCGCGCAAAGGCGTGACGTTGTTACCACGTGATGCGAATCCCGGGAGCAAATGGAGGAATTTCTCTCCCGTGTGAATACCCCTTAAGCTCTTAGGGACTATATAAGCCTTTGTTAGAACACCCGACCGGCCTTGTGATTAGGTTATTTTCACAGGTGTTGTTGCTATGTTTTTTTTCGGGTGTGTCTGTTTCTTCGTTCTGGGTGTGCAGGCCTTTCTTTGTTCAGGGTGAGTAATTGCCTGCCAGAACGAAGTCCGATTAGATCGCCCACCACACTGTCGTTTTGTCACCCTCCGGTGTTCGATGGAGCCGCCTCACGCCATCGAACATTCCCGACAAAACCCGACTAATGGTCTTACGCGAATCAAGACTGCCGGTCTCCTTTCCGCTTTCAAATAATTGGTATTTAATAGGAGTGGGCGAATAATGGTTAGGCACGAATCGCGTCATTGTTTTCTATAACACTGCAATGAAATGTCATCGGTTTCCCCAGCACGGCGAAGACTATGAAGGACGCGGTGCTATTCGATTCGAACCGCTGTTCGCTCCACCCTGTAGTATTTAATCCTCCATAAAGTTTGAGAATAGGGTAAAACAAGTATAAAGTAAAGCAAGCCAACGAAGGGCGCAACGCACGTCCCAGCAGAGGACTCGTGAAGGTTCACCTGGGGATCTCCCGGCGTGCAGAAAAAATCTCACTCGCGTCTTTTCCGCAATAAGACTTCGTTAAACTGCGAGCATCTCGACCTATTGCCACGGATATCTCTATAAAAGTAGGCCATATTATACGTTCATGCTTCTTGCTACGTGATTGGCTCTTCGACGTTCTTTTATGCAAAGGCCGCAATCGCATTGGCTGCGGAGCTGCCGCGATCAACCGAAGGAGCTCGCCGAATAGACGGACACGCGAGCATGTCGAACGTAATGCAGTGTCAAGGTACAAAGAGCATTTGACGGCTGATCGTGTCTAATGGCCTCGAGCGGCCTTACAATAATAATAAGGTTTTTTCTCGTCAACTGCACGACGGACGGAGACCGATGGAAAAAACTAATACGTTTACAATTCTCCGTAATGCCAAATTAGAGCGCAGCTCTTGAGGGGGAAGAGGAGAGGGTACGGAGGGGAGGGTCACGTGTTTCGTCACGTGACGTCACACATGAAGTTACGTGTGACGTCACGAGGGCACAATTTGTCCCGCTATATTTAGCGCAAAAATTGCCCGAAACATTTAGCGAGAAAATTTTGCCCTCGTGCCGTCACACGTGACGTCGACGTGCGACGTCATTATGGGAAACGTCCCATAATGCAACGCGCGGTTACGCCGACGGCGTCGCCGCTCAAACCGCAAACGGCCGCCTAAAAGCTGCTCTCTAAAAACCTTCACAAACGCAGTTCGACATGTGCTGCCGTCCCCCCCCCCCCTCCCCTTCCACTCGTAGATCGCAGTAATTGGCTGTTTTTTTCTTTTTTGTTTCTTGGCGGGAAGGCAGGACAGCTGTTTTTAGATTGTGTTCCGAGTAACGCGCATATATTTTATGCGTACACATAATCATTGACGCCTTTCCCGGGAACATTTATCTGGTGAACTACATATACGGTCATTTACCCTGGAAGAAATGCGGGACGTAGCTTATTATTTTCACACTTCTCTCTTTGTGGTTCCTTTTTCGGCGTTCTTATAATCTAATGACGCAACATTTCCCCGCCCAGCATTTCTTGAACTGTCAGTCTCACTATTATGAGCGCAAGTTCGTCTGCTTCTTGCAAAGGGGTTGCGACGATGTCAGAACGCCGAGCTCTGATTGGCTGATTGAAAAAAATACAGGGTAGGCCTCGGGGCATCCAGCATTGAGGTCTACCCTCTATCCTTTCAACCAAAGCCAATCAGAGCTCGGCGTCGTTCTGATGTTACTGCAACTCCTGCACAACAAATAGTACGACTTGCTCTCCGCATAGGATTTAACTCGGAAACATGCATACATCTTGGAATGTTTCTATTCTCCGTTTCACGTCCGACGGCAGCCGGCGCTACGACCCGATGGAGTCAAGCGGCGCCAAAAGCGCATAGTCAAGTGACCCGTCGCCTTTTTTCTTTTATCATTGAATAAACCAATCACGTGCAGTGATTGCGGCGCAATCCTGCGCTTTTTTCTGTGCGTGATTGGTTCAAATGCCGATAGCAAACCGACAAAGACAAGAACCGCCGTGACGAAGCACTTTTGGCTTTTGCTTGATTGACTTTATTGGATCGTAGTGTCAGGTGTGGTCGGACTGAGTCTGAAACGGAGTATTGCAAAAAATAGGAAATAACTGAAGAACTGACTTTTCTTCGAGTCACTGAGAGCAGGAACAATAAACGAGAAACGCGACTTCGATTATTTTTTTTTCTTCTTTTTTTGCGTGCTTAATGGGAATAACCAACGTCACGCGCTCAGCAACAATGATCTCTGGAGAGTCGAAAGAGGCCATGAGTTGCCGCGCACATGAATTCCGCGATGTCTTCGCGTATAGAATGAGACCACCGCAGCACTCGAGTTCTCATTTTATGCAGCGAACGTGAGCACGAAGACATCGTTCCTGCCGTGAGAAACAACGGACGTCACGTCATATAACCCTATGTCCAAGCCGTACATACAGAGAGATCGGCCATTCCTTGGGATTGCCGCGAGTTGGGGCTAGCCAAGTGTGTTTTGCGTGTATCCCGATCCACATTCGTTCAATGTCGTTCGCTCAATTATGCGTAAATGTCCAGATAGTCCCAGTAACGGCTGGTTGAATTCACCGAGACATCATATATAAACGAGTGGGATTCATTTAAACAAATTTCGTCTGCCCGAAGTGACCGAGGACGAAAAATTAGGGTCGTAGCAACGGCTCGTGCACCAAGTCCAAATTGCGTTTGGGATTGGCGCATGTCGACGGCGCTGTTTCTTTGAGTATGTGAAGTTTTTGCATAGGCTATTCTGAAGCTCACTAACGAATGCCCACTTTTCGAACTCAGATAATCCGTGCACCTGATTATTTAGCGCTTTGTTCTCACAAGAGCGCCAAATTTTGAATGGTTAACCAGACCACTTGGTTAAGTTAGAGCGAATATTAGTCGTTTTATTTACGAGTCAACAATGTGAGGGATTGTTAAACGATTACAACATTCAATTAAAGTTTCATTGTGGGCCAGTTGGTTCATAATCACGTTGGTTAGCAGTCAAAAACACCGGGACAATGAAGTAGACGAAACAGGCCGCACTGGCAGTTAACGTTTATTTTCTTTAAAAAAGCTAGTCATATATATATAGGGTTGTTCGTTTTCGGGTTTTATATTTTTCTAAATTCGGGGGTAAAAATCGGGTGCTATTTTTCAGGCTCATAATCGGGGAGAAATCGGGTTTTTCGAGGAAACATTCCGAAATTCGGGTTTTTTCGGGTTAAATATACAAATGTGCTCAATATACATTTCTTTTTTATTGGAGGGTATTACCAGCTGTTAAATGCTAACGCGTTAAAATTAGGGATGTGTTTCAAGCTGGTAATCGGGGGTGACATCAGGGTTTTCCAGCTTCGATTGCCGTCGATCACTTCAAGGGAAGCACCGCCTACGGAATCCTCCTCTCCCTCAGGTGTCAACAAAATCCCGACCGTTCGAGGGACGGTCGTTTTCGATCAGCTATTAATGCGAATAGCATTCTTTTTAATGCGAATAGCATTCTTTGGATACTTCACGCACTTTTCGTCTATGTATCTATCTATCTATCTATCTATCTATCTATCTGGCTATCTAACCTCTTACGCCGCGGGTCGATAAATAAATAAAAAAGACCGGCGCCGGCTGGGATTCGAATTGTTGACCCTTTGATCAGCAGGCAGACGCGCTAACCACAGAGCTATGAAGGCAGTCATTCAACGCACTCTAATCGGTTGTTTATATCTTTACCATAGGACGCGCTTTACAGCGCTGTCACAGCTACCGGTGCGCGCGCGTTCCATGCACGAGGGCTCATTCCGCTCTCGTGAGGGTGAGCACGGCCGCTACATCACCCTCTCCCGAGCGCGGGAGAGGGTGAGCTAGCGGCCGTGCTCACCCTCTCCCGTTGGTTGAGACTAGCTGAGACGCCAGAAAGTCTGGTCGGTACCATTTGCAGTGTTTGTGCGTATGGCGCGTGCTTTGCTCGCCTTCCTAAGTGACACAAACGCACGTGCTGGGTTGCGGAGATCGTGCGCAGGGCTGTGAAAGTGTCAACAAATTTAGAATCGCCTCAAGAGTGGGCTGGCGTATCTAGAGTGTGCCGGCCACCTGACGAACGCGCATAACTCCGCACCGTTTGATGCTATTCGCATTAACGTAGATAATCATTCCCAAAGGATGGGTTCTGCTGATTTTTTTGCTAGTGAATGAACCTGTTAAGTGGTCCCGATCTGTTTACGCGACTGACTGGCTCGGACGTTGTTCGTGAGAAAGGTAGACCGCCAGCAACATGGTCAAGCTACCTGAAAGACCCTGCAGGGCGTCGACACATAACAGAGGTCGAAGGGGAATGATAGTACATTTCACAAGCTGCGTGCAGCAGGGCCGAAGCTACGTGGCGTGTCGAGGCGGTTCCACCTGCACAGCGGGGGGACGGAAATGTAACTCCGAGGTCCCAACGCCTCTTGTCGCATTTCTTCAGCCGGTCTCCGTAGAATGTCACGGTGAGTTAGGCGCGCTCGTAGGGCGGTTGGTTGAGAGCCGTGTAGCGTCCACAGTGCTGCACGCAGCGTGCGAAATGAACTACAGGTCAATGTTGTCTCGAAGCAGGGTAGATAATGTGTGTGCACCGCAAACTCCGTGCGGCGTAAAAATAGGTAGGTTGGTTATGTGGTTTTGGAATTCGGGGAGAAATCGGGTTTAACCCGATTTTCCTGATACATGTTCGGGGTGTAAAAATCGGGTAAAATCGGGTTTTACCCGAAAACGAACAACCCTATATATATATAGCCGTGGCAAAACAGACAGTCCCTTATGATTCCGGTCTCAGCCAGGTAGCAAAAACATAATACTCGTTTGCCGATAAAGACAGTTACGTGTCACTTATACACTTATCACCCTTTGTTTTGATTTCGAAAGCTTCGTGTAGCTGCGTAGAAAACTTATCTGGATACCTAGCCAAAAACCTGCTGTCGCTATCTGGTGGGACACATGGGCAACGACTACACTGAATGGCAACGTGTACAAACGAGGTTGCTTGCGTGGCCGCGGCATCCTCGCGCGCACGACCATCGAAGTACTTGCCTGTCTTGCCGATGTAAGAAGAGCCGCGCGCATCACGAGGGTATTTTATGCAGACATGTACAAGTTACTCAAAAAAGTAATTAAGTTAAGTTACTGAGTATTGACGTCAAAAGTAATTTGAGTAGAGTAGAAATTACTCAAATAGAAAGTAATTGAGAAAATTACTAATTACCGTAAAAAAGTAGCGAATTACTTTTGAAGTTACTTTGAAGTTACTTTTATATGTTTTTTATGGTAAAAAGAAAGTACAGAGGTTTTGATCCGTTAGCGAAATTGTGCTAGCCAAATATGAATCGGCTTGTTTTTTCACAGAAATGCTTTAATAGCTGGTTCTGCTTCTGCGTGCCTAATTGTTTTGTACTTTCTTGTTTGTTTGGTCAATGATGTACTGCGAATGTGTCATTTGTACTTTGAGGTTTAGCACTGTCTGAGCTTGATTTTTTAGACAGTGTTTGCTTGTTTACAGTGTTGCATAAAGTACATCTAAAAAGGACTTGAAGTAAAGTACAAAGTAAATGAGAGGTTATGTACTTCAAGTAAAGTAGTAAGTACACCGGGTGCAATGTACTTGAAGTAACGTATATAAATACAATATATTTCACGGTAAAGTACAAGCACTTTTAACACAATCTTTCATGATGCCCTTTCATTCCCTATACTGTGTTTTTTAACTGGTATGCATTGCTCCAGGGGTAATCGGAGGCGCATCAGTTTTTTACAGAAATGGCAGCAAATATTGTATAAGGTCAAGTCGCCGCAGAGTAGTTGTTTTACTCTCGCTGACGAGCTATTTGACACAATCAACTTAAAGGCACTTATTTCCATCGGTCTTACAGCCGCCATTACTTCACTCAGAGAAATGACCAGATGACGTCTCGAAAGAGCGCGTTTTCACACGACGATACCGCCATTTTTTTTTTTTTTTTTCAAATTCGAGGAATGTACATTGAAGTTGGGAGTTTTACTTTCCTCGAAAAATAGAAGTACATGCTCAGAAAATTTACTTCAAGTAAAGTACAATTTTTCTAAACAGTAGTACTTTAAGTACCATGTACATAGAGTACTTCCCAACACTGCTTGTTTATTATTTTTTATATAAAAACGGTGGGGGAATTACTACAGGTTTCTCGAACGATCTATGAATCTTTGAAGATCTCCATATTCTGAGTTTTGGGAGGAAAGGCAACGCAAAAAGGTAATCTTTGCGTTGCCCTTTAGCACGCGATTCTTCGAGTACAGCACAAACTACGGGAGCACAAGATGAGTTTCAGAGCAGGTGCTGCATTTTGTTGCCTCCTTTGAGTGAGGATGCAGTGTGTGCACCTCCTGTAGTGGGCGAGAGTTTCTACGTTGGGGAGAAGCGGGGACCAGCCCTTTCTTCAAAAGGGTCGAGTCTCCTTGAGCTTCGGGACACAAAGAAACGCCAGTCTTCGGCGCAAATCCCGCAGTTACTCGGCCTCTCTTGCGTCGTGTCTGTTCGCTCCCGCGCCTCGTAGCAGTGTTGTTGCAGGGTGGGGGGGGGGGGTGGGGCTTGTGAATCTTTTGGGGAGTTTCGGACTCTACAAACAATTTTCTCCCCCCCCCTTTCCTACGCCACATGCTTCCCCTCTTTGCAAATATCAGCTGATCTTCGAACATCTTATCTCCTTTGTGCAGGAATGTTTGTTGATAAGCAAAACAACCACTAAAATTCGAAAGTAATTTGTAACTTGAGTAGAAGTTACTCAAAAAAGTAATTAAAGTAAACTACTAATTACCGAAATAAAAATTGTAATTGAAAGTTACTAAACTACTCAGAAAAGTAGTTAAACTACAGTAACTTGAGTAGAGTAGTTGAACTACGTACAAGTCTGATTTTATGCACCACTCCCGTGGTGCTCTCTATGTATTTCGTGCGATGCCTGGAAAGACCTTTGCATAACACGTCACCCGGGCGAAAAATGCTTGAGTCACTGAGCTGTGGATGCATGCGCAGCGTCCGGTATAAACCGTTCCATTAGGGTCATAGCAGAGAGGTCAAAGAGAAAAAATGCACTCCACCTCTCGCCCTGCTTGTCGTCTGCTCCGCCGACTGGGCTGTATCTAGCGTCTGGCTGGCATGCAAACTGTGTTTAAAATCGCGTCATTTTGGAACTTTTAGCGCAGATGCGCAGATTTTGGTATGCCAGTTGTCGTGTAATACTATGCTAGATAAAAAGACTCACAAGGTCCAATTGCGCTGTTACCACGCGCAAATAAAAACCATGGGAAAACTGCGTACAGAGTGGCCGGTCTCTCTGAAGCGAGAAGTACAATCCGGTTGCTGTACCTTTTTGCTATACAAAGTTCGTACTGGTGTAGGCCTTTAGCGACCATGAGTGGAAGTCTGAAATAATAGAACTAAAAGCGTGCTCTCCTGCCTGCATATACTACGTATAGTATGTTGAGGGTAGTACTAAGCTCGAGGTTTACTGCAACTGCTAATCTTCACTAACTGCGGAAAAATATATGCTAGTTGATCATACAGAAATAGAACAACAGAGAGCTATAGGATGATTCTGGAGTAGACATAACTATTCTAAGAACGCGAGCCACTTCACAACGGCAGCCACGAGCGAGAGTTCGATGTTCCGTACAGCCCGCCGATACAGCTCAAAGATGGAGAACGGCAACCTCCCGGTTTGTCGTCTGCTAGCGGAGTCGGGCGCGTGCCCTCTCTCTCGTTTTACCCTGCCGAACCCGCTGAATTTTCCGGATGTATGGAGAGGGCGCTGCGGTCGAACAAAATGGTGCCGCCCAGAGAGCGCTAAATGGAATGGTCTATACGGCACAGCAGATCAACAGCACATGTCCGGAAGGCGTTCCACAGCCCGGCAGGCAAAAACGGCAGCGCGCAGAAGGCGATTTGTTTTTGTTTTGCAAAGGTCTATAGAATCCCTGGGATCGTTGATCCTACGGAAAAACCGCGACAGCAGGAAAACCACGTGTGCATCGTACCGAGCGGCCACCTTCTTAAGACTAATCGTAACGGTGTGCATGTGCCGAAATAAAACCGGCCTCACTATATTTCTGTCGCGAAGTTGCCTCTGTATCCCTTTAATTTTTCTTTGCCAGGCTTTCTGCCACCTCAGCCAGAGTGCCCGGAGGGAAACCCGCTCTCTCCAGAAGCGCTACCTGCTTCTCGAAACTTTCTTGGGCACTGTGCCTGCAGGACTTCTTGATAGCCGCCTGTAGACACATAGAGGCAATGCTTCTTTTTACTATTTTAGATTAGGCACACCCAGCAAACCACTGTTTTTGTCTGCCAGAGAGTCCCTTTGTGTATTTATTTATTTATTTATTTATTTATTTATTTATTTATTTATTGATACTACATCTCCCATTGGAGATTTATTTTGTAGGGGTGGGCAACAAACAATCATCACTGACAATACACTGAGAGAAAAATCATCTGAAAAATCAACAGGGTCAGCACTATGCATATTACAACATTCAAAATGTCAACACGTTCAGGTCCACGTAGAAAAGGAAATTTAACATTATAATACATATCAGGTTTGCAGAGCAGAGTCCACCGAGCAGAAAGCACAAAGAAATATCCTAGGATTATTATTGCTAGTCCTGTCCAGCTCGCTTGCACCTTTGAATTACTTGCCTTATCGATACAAAACAACACAAATATAAAACAACGAGCAAACGCCCTAATAAAACAAGAAAATATAAGACGAAATTAAACTATAAGAAAATAGTAAGCAATAAATTAACTAAAACAATGAAACAACATCATACAATATCATAACAAGAAGCAATAAGACAGCCAGAAACAACTCAGCAGAAACAATAAGTAATACTAAACAATACCGAGACAATACCAACGATTAAAGCGGAAACTAACAGGACAACGGAAAAATCTATAACAACGATAAGAATGGGTGCGGTGTTTAACGCCTTTTATTCCCATTAACGCTCTTTGAGGGTTTCAAAAATGAATGAATGAATGCATTGATTTGGTAAGAAGCAAGGTTCAACGAATTCTGGAGACCGAAGAGCTTGCATTGTACCGTATTACTATTGTTGGTTTTATGCATTGTTTTTCTCATGTAGCGCTAAGAACTACTGTGCTTGTACGATCAGCCGTGTAACTAATTCAAAAAGGGAATAAAGAGAATCATGGTTCCAAGCTTCTTCAGCGACCGTTGGTTGCGATGGAATAACCGAACTATCTCGCATCTTAGCATCGTAGTGGTTTCTTCGAGGCCAATGCGAGGGGAGGGGAAAAAGGGGGGGGGGGGGGGGGACTTGCGCGCGCGTGAATATTTTGTGAATTGGCAGCTGTTCCCAAGGAATTGGGCGCGGAAACTGTGGCCGTTTATTACACGTGGGAAACAGCTCGTGGTTTAAATGTTTACAATATGTGTTCGCTACCTCGCACGCTAGGCTGATCGATAAAACCATGCGAAGATATGTATAGTGGAGCAAAGCAATATTTTTAAATATATACATATATATAAGCCAGAGATTCGTACTTGCGGAGTTGCTATGCTAGGAGTTTATTGTATGTATTACGACAGTTTTACCGAGAGACTCGGCTTCGTCAAGAGATGGCATACATGTCTTATATATGTATATATATATATAACGCATATATATATATATATATATATATATATATATATATATATATATATATATATATATATATATATATATATATATATATATATAAATGCGTTGTCGTTTTTTCCGACAATCAATAGAAGGGTAAAATGGGCTACTCCTCTGAAATATTTTCGGAGCGGTTGTTTGAATAGGATTCTGCATTTTAAAGATCCTAGCTATTATTCCTAACGTATATGTTTCAAGCCATGTCATAACGCTTATCACTTCTCAGTGTGGCAGGGGACACTTAATTGTCACCCTGAGTCTATTTTCGGACATTTTGTAGGGCTGCGTATTATGTAGAAGTTCTTTTGACAGCAGCCATGAAATCAATGTATATTTAAGCTATCACTTTTGCACATAGCTTGCCCAATCACCCCGATGCCGCCTTGGATCTGCCATTGAATTCGGACAATATTGCTGAAAAATAGCACATGAAATGGCAATTTTTATCGATATATAAACAAAAAAACAGAGATCAATAAAGTTCTACACAGGTTGCACGTTTGTTTCTTTTTCACCAATATTTGTTTCGTTATTTTGATCCCACTAATAAATTAAAGCACGTTTTACTGAAGCGTGTGTAATTCGGCTACATCAAAATCCTATCACAAAACCAGCCCGCACGTAGTTGGCCAACTTATTGTTATTAGGTCGACAAATGAACACAATAACTACATTTCGGGCTATTTTTTATTCTTATCTGTCTAATTTTTACTTGCGAATAACTCTTTGTACACGTAAATTTAGGAAAGAAGACACCGCGTAAACACAAAAATTGTGTTCTTAGATAACCGTCTTTGCATTCATTTAAGAGGTGCGCAAAATTGATTGCAGCGTTGCAGTAAGAACTTGAAATTACATTAAAAAAGTCCTCTGCTCCTGCTTCCCCACAGAACACCTAACTTTATTTTACATATTTGTGAGTTCTCTAGAGAAAGTGGCCCCGAAACGCAGCGCTGAGAGCGGTGCTGGAGCGATGCCATTAGTCCTTTGCGCCGGCTGGTGTGCATTCAAATCTCCTTTATCGCAGTGTATTGCAACACACTTCGCACATTTAAAGTTTATTTCTCAACGCTGAGTTTGGGTAACAGAGCCCTTCCTCCAAACATCTGCTATTAACTATTTGAACATTTTTATTATCCCCCTCAAGATCAATAGCTTTCCTCTCGTTGCCCATCAACTACTTTAATCTCCCTGGCCCGTACAGGTATTGTCTGCTGGAGTAAGTCGGGCAAATGCCATTGTATTCTTAAGCGATTGGGGGTAAAAACTGTAACAATACTTAAAAAGACAAGCGAGCTGGTGGTGATTCATGGTAATAAAAGCCCGAGACTCAGGAACACAGAGGAAGACGAACACAACACAGCACAAGGTTTGTTTAACCTGTTAATTACTTAGACATTAATGAAAACTGATTTCTAGATACCTTATTCTAGTTATTCGAACTATTGAGCATGTGTGAACTCACACACGTTGTGGTGTTTACATTTGTTTAGTAAATGACACTTTTAGTATAGCGTTGCTGGCTCTTGCGTGCGCAATACTCAAAAGTATAGCGTACGCGAAAAACTACCTGCTCGGACCGATTTTAGTTGTGCGTTTCGTAACACAGTGCATTCAGTACACGCTGACGGGTAGATATGTGGCGTACTCTCCTTCATTTGAGTGCTTCCTGCGCCACTATGCTTCTAAAAAAATAAGCTGAAAATTAAAACGTTTCCAAGCATTTTATTTAAAATTAAGCCAAGCCGCAGCTGCCTGGTCAACCGCTGTTTTCTGCGGGGTATACAGAAGCGAGTACAAGTGCGTAGCCAAATTCGATCACGCTGCCTCCGCCAATCGCCCCGTGGAAACGGCACCTTTAATCAATGCTATTGTGTAAAGAAATTTATGACCTACTGATGTCTATTGCGCCGCGACAACTTCGGCGATTCTTTGGACTTCGCCCGTCCGTCAGTGACGAACTGCGCGAACAGTAACGCTTAGCGGTAGGCAGATCGCAGTGTTCACGCACATTGCGAGCGGTGAATGTTTTCTCTATGCACACCTTCAGCTGCATGGTAATCCGGTTCGACTGCGGTAGGTTCAGGAAAGAATCGCCGAGCTGAAAACCACGTAACTTTACGTAACACAGAACTTTGCAAACACCACATCACCCATGCTGCGCCAGTCACGAGGAGGGCATGACGTCAGCCACGTAGCTTTCCCAAGCCATCCTCCCGTGTCGCTCGCCTCTTTCTCATCCTCCTCGCAAGTCCCCTTTTTCAAATATCAACAACACGTGACCAGGGAATGGTACATGGTTCCGTCTACGGACTGAGTGGCACCAGGTTCTACCGTGGTTCTGATAACGATCGCGGCAGCTGACTGCGCCTGCTGCCTTTTATTTGGTCATGTCAAAATAAATTCCAGAAGATGTGTTTTGTTTTTTCTTTATCCTCCGTTACCTTCATGCCAGTGGATAGCAGCGTTCTAACGATGTGCGTAACTTCATTGAGCTTGAGAAATGTGTATTGAATCGCCCCCCCCCCCCCAAAAAAAAAAAGAAAAAAAAAGATATAAATACTTACGAATTTTGGCAGCGATTACTTTTCGAACGACCGTGTGAAATATTTTGTGGATCTGTTCACAGACACACAAGTTCATAAAACGGCGGGGGTTGTTCTTGGTATGCATCGAAACCGACATTGAACCGTGCAGTTGAGTTTCACTAGGGTGTTTTACGAATATATATCGTGACCAACGTTGGATCAACTCAATTTGACTTGGCAGGGGCACACCTGGCACGATTGTCGAAGTCATCAGATTTGAAGCGAACGAAACTTCACTTCGATGAACCCCACTCACTGTTGTCACAAAGGGCTGAAATTATTCGTTTGAGCAGGTCGGTGGCGTTCGGAAATCTAAGAGAACCGCTTATAAGTTCACGTCGCTGCGAAGTTCAGGACGTAATCCAAAAGGGAGTGCCGGTGAACGAAATTCGCAGCATTTGGCTTCTGCAGCCGTTCACTCTGCAAAGCCCCATCTTGCTCTCGGCAACGCCCCACACTTTCGCTGGCTTGTCCTCTCGTCGTGGTCCATCGTCCGCCCATCAGAGTACTCGCACTTCTCGCCGGTCTTGCCTTCACGCTACTCTCGTTAAACCAGACGTTGCGAGCGCCGTACTCCGACGCGCGCAGGTGGCACGTCGCGCACCGAGGACGCTCCTCGAGTTTTGTTTGGTAAAACCTTCCGGAGGCACGACGGACCGCGACGAGCAGATCGCGGTCCGTCAAAATCACCTAACTCCACCCGACCGCGTTTTTTTTTTCCTCCGGTACTCTTGCTTTTGAAGCAGACGACGACGACGACGAACTTGCGTGAACCCTTTGTCGTACGATTGTTACGCACTTGTATCCCTTCAGCTCGATGTTCTGCGATTGAAGGTCGATTAGCCGGTATCACGAACGACAGTTCCGAATTAGCAGCCCTAAGTCCGTCGCAACGTTCTTCCGTCGTGCTCTGCCATTGCATCGTCCAGCCCGCGGTACGTCGCCACATTGAAAATGACGTGTACACATACTTCCCGTGATCTGTGCAACAGCGCGGGTCAACAGAAATCGGTTTCCGGGATTCCAGCCCCCGACATCGCTCTAAGCGACTCCGTTTTAGTTTGACCTGTAAATATGTAAATATGTAAATAAATTAGTTGAAGGTGGTTGCGCCCCCTTCAAGGGTTTCGAGCACAGATTCTCATCGTCCTCCTGCTGGAACTCGTTGGCCACTCAACAATTGCAATGTGCGTTTTTTAGACAGGCGTTAGCAAATTAGGCTTTCGTTGCTGATTACCTTTCAGTTATTTCTGTCCCTTTGAGGAACGCGATAATATAGCAGCCGATGTACTTGTTAACTCGTTTTATAATTTGATTTAAACTCTTGTTTAGAAGCGCGAGTCCTGCTGCACTGTACCAAACGGTTAGGAGGCGCCGACAAAAAGCGGCCTATGTGGTTTAACGACTTTCACCCCTTCCCTTCTGCGAAAAAGCGCCCGCCAAATGCCGCGATTGCGTCCGCTAAGACACACGTATAAATATGTCGAGAGTACGTCCTATGTAGGTCGGCCTTAAGGAAAAGTTAGGGGCACGGTCACATGCACGAGCGATATGGTTTGGGGTTCAGTTTCAAACGTACATATTGTCGCGCGCGCAGCTTGCCAAGTAGGCAGCGCGCGCGTGGCCTAACGGTTATAGCGCCTGCCTCCCACGCGAAAAGCCAGGGTTCGATTCCTGGCCGCGGGGACGCCTTTTTGTAGACATCTAATGTAATGTTCTGGTAAATTCGAGAACCGTGTTGCTTGTTCGAGGTCAGAAAGTTCTACACGCCAAACCTTCTGGGCCGATTATTCCAGAAGCCCACGCATGTACATAAGGGGCTCCGCGTGGCGAGCCGCAGGCAGTCTCGCCCAAGCGTTCGACTCTGCTGCTACGCCGACTTCGACGCCCGCGACGCTCTGTTATTATTTTCTATTCCCTTTTGTTTGGGGCACAAGTTCGCCCCATTAAACGTTTCAGTTTCCTCAGTTATTCCTTGTTTGTCACCTCGTCATCCGTGACATTTTGGTGGAGGTGCGGAGTACCGCATGCCCCTGCCGCGTACCCCTCCGAGGGCCCGCAGTGCAAGTCCGACGCCAAGCCCACGAAGAACCAACGAAGGCACTACCAAGATCCGGTTCAGTCGTCGCACCCAAGGCCTACGCCCGGAATTCGGACTTCTGCCGCCCAAGACCAAGCAGCCAACGAGGCCGACGATGGACGACCAGCAATCGCAGACCCCGACCGCCGCCGCCGCCGCCATCTACCTGCCCGTTGCCCAGCGAACGCCAACGACCTTCCATGGCGAGACCCACGAAGACATCGAGGACTGGCTGCAACACTATGAACGCGTGGCCCGTCATAACGGGTGGACACCTCAGCAGTGCTTGCAGAACATCTACTTCTCGCTGGAAGGGACTGCGAGGTACTGGCTGGAGAACCACGAGGCTTCCTTAACTTCGTGGGAGGTGTGCAAGCAAGAGCTAAAGAAGACGTTTACCAGCCAGCACCGACGCGAGAGGGCCGAAGACATCCTTCGAACAAGGACCCAAGGCCCGAATGAAAGCATCACCAGCTTCGTCGAGGATGTTCTTCGCCTGAGCGCCCGCGCCGATCCTCAGGCTACAGAGGAGAAGAAGCTGCGGATCCTGATGCGAGGTGTTAAGGATGACATCTTCGGAGGCCTCGTCCGCAACCCGCCGACCACCGTCGAAGCCTTCGTCACGGAGGCAACCAACATTGAGCACGCCCTCCAAACGCGCGCTGCCTACTACCAGCGACACCCAGGCGTCGCTGCACCCACGCTGCTCAGCGGCGAAAACACTCCGGGTATGCCGGACATCCGGGAAATTATCCGGGAGGTCGTCCGGGAGGAACTACGAAGGTTGCTGCCAACCACCAGCCGTCCGCCAACCCTTTCCATCGCCGAGGCTGTCCGAGAAGAAGTGCATCGGGCGCTCCAACCAGAGGTTCCCGTCACCACGGTGGCACCGGAGGAACCGAGGTTGAGCTACGCCGCGATGGCCCGACGACCGCCGCAAGCTCCCCGCCAAGCCACGGCGCCAGCCCGAAGAGACGCCCCAACGCCGCAGTACCCCCGACGACAGGAAGATCAGGCGCACGTTCGCCCAGAGCAACCTGTGCCGAGGAAGACAGACGTCTGGAGGACGGCCGACCGACGCCCGCTGTGCTACCACTGCGGGGAAGCTGATCACGTGTACCGCCGATGTCCATACCGACGACTCGGGCTGCGCGGGTTCCACCCGAACGATCCGCGACCCCGTTATGGTGAACGCCCTCGGGAGATTGACGAGTACCTGCGACGACCTCAGTCTCCCGAGCCTGCGTACCGCCGAGTGTCCCGGTTGCCGTCGCCACGGCGTCCAGCTTCACCGATGCACCGACCCCGACGTGAAAGCCTATCACCCCTCGCTCCACGCCGGGGAAACTAGGCGCGGCAACCCCTGGAGGTGGAGTTGCCGAAGACGACCGACGCCAAGATCCTCCACGAACGTCGGAGGGCCCCCACTCGAACGCTACCAGAGACCGAAACGACGCTCCTGCAACGGTGTCCAACAGCCTAAACGTCGTCATCGACGGCTACGACGCATCAGCACTCGTGGACACCGGAGCAGACTACTTAGTCTTGAGTGGGAGGCTTTCCTGCCGCCTTCGAAAAGTCACGACGCCGTGGATGGACCTCAAATACGAACCGCCGGAGGGCACCTCATCACACCAGTCGGGAGATGCACTGCTCGCGTCGAGATCAACGGTGAGACGTGTCCTGTGAAGTTCGTCATTCTGCAAGACTGTTCGAGGGACGTTATCCTCGGAATGGACTTTCTCTGCGAGTATGGCGCCGTCATCGACCTCGGGGCAAACCAGCTGACACTGCGAAAGCCTGTCTTACCGTTGGTGGAGACCAACACGACGTCAACCGCGATCCGAGTTATCGCCGACCATGTGAACTTACCGCCGCGGTCGAGTGTTTTTGTCACCGTCATAACCGACACAGCCATGCACGGTGAAACTCTTCCGGAAGGCAGCGTCCAACTGCTCCTTGAGAAAGGAATTGGCGTCGCACGAGGCGTAACGGATCTTCAAGAAGGACGTACAACTATTCTTGTGATAAACTTCCGAGAGGAGCCGCAGCACCTAACGAAGGGTACCACCGTGGGCCACATCGAGGAGCTTCAGGCGCCAGCCGTGGTCACAGCAATCTCCGAAGAAACCTCGTCGTCACAGCAGAACAGCACGTCGCCGCCGCCGATCGACATCGACCCCGAGCTCCCAGCCACATCGTCGAAAGTTCGCCAAACCCCAATGGCGAAACATCGCATTATTACCCACGACGACGCGCTCCCTGTCCACCAGTCGCCGCATCGAGTCTCCTTAAAGGGGAAGTCCGCCGATTTTTCGGTAGGCTTCGATTTGGCTGGAAATTTGCAGACCGCATCAATAACCCTTTCTCAACTGATAACCAAAATATTTTATAAAAATAAAAATTTTCCGTGAAGTTATTGAATTTGCAAGTTACACCGGCCGCGAGGGTTCCAGGAGGCGACTCTCTACTGGCAGCACTGAAAAATCCCTACTTTTCCCCACCCGCGTACGTCCCGGATGGGCAAGCGGACGAACGACTAGGGCAGCCGCGAAGTGGCTTTCCGGGCGCCAGCGATCGAGATTAGTTTTTTCGCAGTTTCAAGGTTGAAAGTTCCTCTGCAATGGGTAGCAACCTGTGCTCCGCGATAGATCATAGGAACAGTGCCGAGAAAAAGCTTCTTTTTTACTCTTGTTTTCGTGGGAGAAAAAAATGCGCTTCCAGGCAGTAATGGAGGCCAGCCACGTCAAGGTGCTTTAGAGCGAGCTGTGCGCCGAGAGAACTAGTGTCACGTGAAACATTTTCACATATGCTCGGATTACTTTATAGCCGCGTGCTGCGAGCTGAGTATCCTTCAACAGCTGGAACAGCTTCAAGAGCGGCACGCGCAAACTCAAGCCGGTTTCGACCACTATACAACATCCGTCCAAAGAAGAGCGCTAATAATATCGTGAAAAATAGTACACAATCTAGCACTATAATCGACATTTTGCACAGTCACATTTGTTATTCACAATTGGTCCAGTGTTTTTTTTTAGTTTTTTATAAGCACTATTTTTGTTTTGGACGTTGAATCTAGCTCGGGCTATTCTCGGAGTCTCACTCGCATGGCCGATATGTTGAAGACGAGAAGTGAAACGTCTAAACAAAGTTCAAGTCTGAATTTGGACATGACTTTCGACATACTGCTATTCCTGTCTGCTATTGCAGGGGTTTATGGAGCAGGTGTTGAGCTCCATTAATATATGATAGAGCCTTTGTCTGGTCTGTCAAATGGTTGGTGTGCTATATTCTCTGCAGAAGAAGTGATGAAAACGTTTTTAATTTATTTTATTGCGGAGAAATTTTATGTAGGGCTGAAAAGCTTTTTTAAAACCATGAAAATATTATTGTCGTTGAGGGGAGGCATGCAAATTTACAGCTAATGGAAACTGTGCTGAATCAAAACTTAATTTAAAAAAAAATATTATACTGTATTACTCCCTTCCATGTGCTCTCGTAGATGAGTGTTTGAACGCGTTGCATACTACTCCAAAAGTTAAAAAAAATAGGGTACACGTTTGTTTAGTAACGTTTGTTAACTTATTTTGAATTAAAAGTTTTATGATGTCTTTCTGTACCTTATGCACTATTGTATCAAGCAAATATTATTTATTTTAAGATGAACAGTGTATTTGTGTATTTTATACGCATTCCATTGCACTTGATGTTTGGGTTGGTGGTTGCGGAGTTCTTTTAATTGTCATTTTAACACGATCCTCATGACCAGTAACCTGCTATCTGATCTACACTAATGCAGTTCATCCCATTTTATACATTTCATTGTTTACGAAAATCACAGTCTGCATGTGTTAGGTCCTAGCCGAGCACACACATGTTCGTCGTTTTAGAAGGCGAGCAAAGTACGTACCACACGCACGAACGCTGAAAATGGCATCGACCAGAAGCGCTTTTCAGAAATGGTCTGTAGATCTTTTGCTAAATTACTGAAGTACAAAGGAGCATATTCACGCCACAAGAGTAGTTACACGTGCTGGTGCCTGCAACAGTAACTTTCCTAAAGAAAATCTAAAACAAAAGGCACGTTCCTTCAGGTTATACGAGCGTGTGGGGCACCTGTACCCACATTCCGAGCATTTTCTGCGGTGCTTTGGCAATTTTTCAAAAAAATGTATTGCGTGGCTCTTCAACCTTTCTTGGGCAGCCGTCTTCTAATAAAATGAGAACGGACTTACTAGCGATTTCCCAAAACTAGCGAGCCGCGGCTTGAGCGCACCGAGCTGCAAAAACGGTTTTCTCAAAATTCCAGTTGCTCCCGTTTTTATATATATATATATATAGTTCAGCACGTAGGCCAAGGTCATACTTTGTGCAAATATAGATTATTATCAACTTCAAATAGCACGAACGCCCAGGTTTCTCGCTGTTAGCCGCGTGAAAGGCGAGCGCGAGCGTGCCGATTGCTGGCCGCGCGCCTCGCTACCCAACTGTGACGTCACGCTTGGGGGCAGGGAAAACTGGGGGAAAACTAGGGAGAACGATGTTTCGGTTTCGGCAGCAAACAAAATACCACTTTTTTAATTAACTAGATTGAATCTGGGAGAACGAGTTAGCATTTCGGAATCAGGAAGCAATCCATATTCAGATGATGCCCTTGGATTAGGTAGCTCGAAAAATCGGCGGAGTACCCCTTTGAAGAAAAGGAAGGTGATTCAAGATCAAGTCCAGGAAATGCTCGACGACGACATCATTCAACCCTCAAGAAGTCCATGGGCGTCCCCAGTCGTCCTTGTAAAGAAGAAGGACGGAACCCTGCGGTTCTGCGTGGACTATCGTCGACTGAACGCTGTGACGAAGAAGGACGTCTATCCACTCCCCGCATCGACGATACGTTAGACCGACTGCGCCACTCCCGATATTATTCGTCGATGGACCTGAAGAGTGGTTACTGGCAGATTGAAGTCGACGAACGCGACCGAGAGAAAACTGCCTTCGTCACTCCCGACGGACTGTACGAATTCAAAGTGATGCCATTCGGACTTTGTACAGCGCCAGCCACCTTCCAGCGTGTCATGGACACCGTGCTGGCAGGTCTGAAATGGCAGAGCTGCCTCGTCTACCTCGACGATGTCGTGGTATTTTCACGAGATTTCGACGAGCACCTGAAACGACTTCGAGCCGTGCTTCAAGCCATCAAGACCGCCGGCCTGACACTCAAGCCAACAAAGTGTCGATTTGCCTATAGTGAACTTAAGTTCCTTGGCCACGTCGTGAACAACAGAGGTGTTCTCCCTGACCCCGAGAAGACCCGCGCCGTAGCTGCATTTACGCCGCCGTCTGACAAGAAGGCCGTGAGAAGATTCCTCGGACTCTGTGCCTACTACAGACGATTTGTTCGGGACTTCGCCAAGCTGTCCGCACCGCTGATGCACCTCACGAAGGACGCCGTAAAGTTCGAATGGACAGAAGAACACCAGCGGTCATTCGATGAGCTGAAACGAAGACTCCAGACGCCCCCGATTCTTGGCCATTTCGACCAGTTCGCTGATACAGAGATCCACACGGACGCCAGTAACACCGGACTTGGCGCGGTGCTAGTTCAAAGGCAGGACGGGGCAGAGCGAGTCATCGCATACGCGAGTCGGACGCTATCTAAGGCGGAAAAGAACTACTCTACAACTGAAAAGGAGTGCCTTGCTGTCGTCTGGGCAATAACAAAGTTTCGCCCATATTTGTATGGAAGTCCTTTTCGCGTGGTCACGGACCACCACTCGCTCTGCTGGCTCGCGAATCTGAAAGACCCCTCCGGACGCCTCGCCCGGTGGAGCCTACGACTGCAGGAGTTCGACATGACCGTTGTGTACAAGTCCGGCCGGAAGCACAATGACGCCGACTGCCTGTCAAGAGCTCCTGTCGAGGCCGGTCCTGCCTGTATCGAAGATGACGATGATGAGTGTTTCCCTGGCGCTTTGAACGTCAGCGACACGGCAGCGCTCCAACGAGACGACCCCGAACTTCGACCGCTCGTCGAGCACTTAGAGGGACAAGCGAGTACGGTTCCCCGTGCTTTCTTAAGAATCCTGCATACCTTGTCCATGCTGCAAGGGGTGCTGTACAAGGAGAACTTCGTCAACAACAACACAGCATGGCTGTTGGTTATTCCTGCCAGCATTCGAGAAGAAATCTTCCAAGGATGCCATGACGACCCAACGGCTGGACACCTTGGCTACAGCAGGACGCTCGCCAGGATTCGAGAAAAGTACTACTGGCCGAGGCTACCGAAGACCGTTCACCTGTACATTCGATCATGCCACGAGTGTCAGCGACGCAAAAAAAACTGCCGACGAAGCCGTCAGGACTTCTGCATCCGATTGCTCCCCCGTCCAGGCCGTTCCAGCAGATCGGAATGGATTTACTTGGCCCTTTCCCGCTGTCAACGTCGGGAAACCGCTGGATAATCGTCGCCACGGATTATCTTACACGGTACGCCGAGACGAAAGCCCTTCCATCGGGTACGGCTGTGGAAGTCGCCAAGTTTTTCATCGAGTCCATTGTCCTCCGGCACGGTGCCCCCGAAGTCCTCATTACAGACCGTGGATCATCGTTCATGGCCCAGCTGACGCAAGAGATCCTTCGCCTCAGCGGCACCGGCCACCGTCGAACCACTGCGTACCATCCGCAGACAAATGGACTAACCGAACGGCTAAACAAAACTATCGCCGACATGGTCTCCATGTATGTCGACGTAGAGCACAAGACTTGGGACGAGGTGTTACCCTACGTCACGTTTGCTTACAACACGGCGGTGCAAGAGACGACAGGAGTGACCCCGTTTCAGCTGGTGCATGGCAGAAAAGTAACGACCATGCTCGACGCAATGCTACCCCACGAACCAGCTGACGATGGGATCCCCGACGCCCAGGTGGTTGCTCAACGAGCCGAAGAAGTTCGCCAGCTTGCCCGACTTCGAATTCAAGATCAACAACGTGTCGACGCTACCCGGTACAACCCTCGTCGTCGGTACGTCCACTTCCAGCCCGTAGATATGGTGTGGGTGTGGACACCGATCCGCCGCCGTGGTCTCAGCGAAAAACTCTTGAAGCGCTACTTCGGACCCTACAGAGTGCTTCGTCGACTCGGGGATCTGAACTACGAGGTGATGCCCGACGGAACACGGACTTCATCACGCCGCCCTCCACGACCAGAAGTTGTCCACGTCGTGCGCATGAAGCCATACTACGCTCGATAGGACTGTGGACCTTATGTGTTCCAAATGACTCTTTAGCTTACCGTTCGTTTTGTTTGCTTTGTTTTGTTTTGTTTTGTGCTGCATCGGGGCGATGCATTTTTTAAAGGGGGAGTAATGCCGCGCGCGCAGCTTGCCAAGTAGGCAGCGCGCGCGTGGCTTAACGGTTATAGCGCCTGCCTCCCACGCGAAAAGCCAGGGTTCGATTCCTGGCCGCGGGGACGCCTTTTTGTAGACATCTAATGTAATGTTCTGGTAAATTCGAGAACCGTGTTGCTTGTTCGAGGTCAGAAAGTTCTACACGCCGAACCTTCTGGGCCGATTATTCCAGAAGCCCACGCATGTACATAAGGCGCTCCGCGTGGCGAGCCGCAGGCGAGTCTCGCCCAAGCGTTCGACTCTGCTGCTACGCCGACTTCGACGCCCGCGACGCTCTGTTATTATTTTCTATTCCCTTTTTGTTTTGGGCACAAGTTCGCCCACATTAAACGTTTCAGTTTCCTGAGTTATTCCTTGTTTGTCAATTCTTCATCCCTGACACTATACTAGTTTTAAACTAGACGCAGTGTTAGCAACAAATGACTCGGGGGTCGGTAGCCGAGTGGGCTAGCGCACACCAGCTCGGAGCACGTGGAGCGAAAGCTCACGCTGCAGAACCCAGGAATCCTGGGTTCAATCCTCACGCCTGCCTGTTTCGATCTGGATGAGCATCGTACCGGCGCGCGGTCGTACATCACTACTGCGTGGTGTACGTTAAAGACCCCAGGCTAGCGGTTGTACTGCACTGGCTAAATTGCTCATCTACAGCGAGTGACTCGTCGCAACTTTGAAATGGCTGACCAACTACACGTTCTATAAATATCCACACAACCCCAAGTATAACAAATGACCCCATATAACCAAACCAGCAACTGCGGCAAGAACGCCTCCGCTTGTCGCGTTTACTTGTACGTGAGGAGTAACGCCTTTTTTTGCATCTGGTTACGGTTTGGCAACACGGTAACGCCCTCGTTTCTTACTAAGAGAAGGTAGGATTAATGCATTTTTGTTACGTTTTGATAAAGTAACGACTAATGATGTTTAGTTATGTCTGGAGGGAAACCTGTATAACCCAAGTTCTCAACCTGCTTATCACCCTGGCCCGTGCCTTTAATTTTCGCGACAAGAAAACGCTAGGTAGACCATGAAAAGATGCGTACAAGGTATGTGAGTATGGTCATTGTTGTCCCTGATTGGAAGCTGTAAGAAGCGAGGGATTATTAGTGACGACGAATATTGCAGGTGGCTAGTAGTTCATAAAAGTGACAGATTCAAAGTAAGGATAAAGTATTTAGTCACTTTCAAGCGGATGTAACGCGCTCCTTTTGAGTCGCAGTAACGAGTAACATGCTAGTTACTTTTCAGGTGCGCAAGGAGTAACGGTATTCAGTAATGGATCTCCAACCAAAATGTGAAAGGCAACCCGACGTTTCAAAACCAACTCGGTTTCTTCTTAAGGGGTGACTGAAGGCACGCGGACACAGCAGCAGCTCCTAGCCTCTTCGTCTTCAAACAAGGAAAGAAAGAAAAGAAAAAGAAAAGGAAAATATATTAAAAAAGGATAATTGAAAATTGTAACATAACGGTCGACTTTCCTTTGTCGGCCGGCAGAAGCACAATCTCCGTATCTTCGCGAAGTTTGCGAAGCGCTGTAACTTCTTCCGCCGGCAGGTTGTGTCGTTGCCGTTGTGGGAGCCGTTGTGGGACCGGGAGGTATACGAGGAAAAGGTACGGGATCTTCTTGGCAGCCATGCTTATGAAAAACTCAAGAAAGATCCTACGCCACAGGTTCAGAGGAACTTGAACAAAATCCTGGCAGAGATTTTCAAGAAATACCCTGAGTCAAAGAGCCTTTACTTGCGACTTATTTGCAGGAACGGCTCTGCTCCAGGATTTTATGGCCTTCCAAAGATCCACAAACCTAACGTGCCTCTACGACCTATTGTGGACTTTACAACCTCACCGCTTCGGGCGCTATCCAGTTATCTTCACCGGACTTTGGCTCCCCTCGTCGGAAACACGTCGACCCATGTAGAAAATGCTGGCCACTTCGTGGAACGCGCCTCGCAAATACATCTCAGCGACGATGACACCATGGTGTCTTTCGACGTGGTGTCTCTCTTCACAAGTGTCCCAGTCCCCCTTGCAGTTGCTGCAGCCCGCGAAGCCCTCGAAAAAGACAGCTCCTTGACCACAAGAACCAACCTCACTGTGGAGGAACTGTGCCGTCTGCTCGAGTTTTGTCTCGGCAGCACATACTTCACCTTCAAAGGGGAGCTTTTCAAACAGGTCAGTGGCACTGCAATGGGTGCGGCCATCTCGGTCACAACGGCGAACCTCACGATGGAAACAATCGAGCAAAAAGCGCTGAGGTCTTTCCCCAACAGCCCCAAAGTATTCATGCGCTATGTGGATGATTGTTTCTGCATTCTGAAGAAACTGGACGTGACTAATTTTTCGGCACACCTCAACTCTATCGAGCCGGCCATTCAATTTACCGTGGAATGTGAGACGAATGGCACCTTGCCGTTCCTTGATGTGCTGGTGAACCGACGAGGACAAGATCTGACGTTTACGGTGTACCGAAAACCAACACACACCGGACGCTACCTCGATTTTGACTCCAACCATCCAACGAGTCATAAGGCCTCAGTGGTTTCGACCCTCCTGCGTAGGGCAACGACTATCTGCTCGTCGGAAACCGATAAAAAGAAGGAGAAGAAGACCATAATTGAAGACCTAAAGAAAAATGGCTACTCTAGTAGCTTTATTGAGCGCATCGCCCGACGCCAAGGTCTCGCCAGACAAAACCAGATGCCAGTAGAAGAAAGACAGCCCCATCGAGTCGCGCGCATCAGCGTTCCCTACGTAAAGGGAACCAGCGAAGCGCTCGCACGGGTACTGGGAAAGGAAGGTATTCTGGTGTCCCACAAGCCCACGTCCACACTCGGAAGGTTTATGCCAAGACCGAAAGATCGTCTACCAAAAGAAAGGGCACAGGGCGTGGTTTACACCATTCCTTGCGCAGAGTGCCCTGCAACCTACATCGGCGAGACGAAGAACTTTCCCGAGCGTATCCGCCAACACAAGAACGACGTGCGGAAGTTTGACAGGGAGCGCAGCGCCATCGCCGAACATTGCGATACCCTAGACCATCGCATTGACTTCGCGAATGCGCACGTGGTGGACACAGAGCCCAATTTTCGAAGACGACTTTTCTTGGAATCGTGGCAAATCCAGCACACGCCAGGAAACCTAAACAGGTCGCTGGGCGCTTTGCCCTCTGTGTACGCGCATGGCCTCCGTGACCTGACGGAAAAGCTGAAGAGACGACCATCTCCATAGCAAAAAAGTTATTTTACAATTTTTCAATTCTCCTTTTTTAATTATATTTTCCTTTTCTTTTTCTTTTCTTTCTTTTCTTGTTTGAAGACGAAGAGGTTAGGAGCTGCTGCTGTGTCCGCGTGCCTTCAGTCACCCCTGAAGAAGAAACCGAGTTGGTTTTGAAACGTCGGGTTGCCTTTCAAATTTTGGTTGGAGATACATTTTCGGACTTTAACTCTCACCCAACCAGGCAGATTTCTGCCGAATATGTTTACTTTCAACTATTCCGTAATGGTATGCTACCGGGCACTCTTTGGCTCCTTTGTCCAACTTCCAGGCTTTGTGAGTATAGAGGAGGCTACGGCTAGATTTCAGACACCATGCTCTTCCCAGAAAAGGCGCGCTGCACGTGTCTCGACCATTTCTACAATAATGAATGGCGCCACTTTTCCAAGGATAAAGGGGCTTCAGGATATGGCATTTTGTGGAGGACTGGGGGATTTCCGCGCAGGAGCAGCTGCACTGACAGACATGGTCAGGGCTTCGTTAAACTCGAAACCAATGGGTAAGGTCAAGCGAGCGCAGCACAAAAACGTAACACGCTAAAAAAAAAAGACACAATATTGCAGGGTTTATAAAGTGCGCTGTACTTTCAATCGCGTGCACAATGCGAAATTTAAAAATCGGCTTTTGGTTTTGCCTTTGTGAGTTATTAAGCTCAGGCCAGAGGCTATCGCACGAACCATCTGTTCGTAACCGGTCGCTTCTGTACACGGAGTGCTCCGCGTTCGCAAATGCCACTGGCAGAGACCTATATACTTTTGGATTTTTCTTCCACTGACCATGTATGATACGCGAAATAAAATAAATGCGAATCTAAGCAAATTTTTTTTTTTTTAGTTTGAACGTTGCGTTGCAAGTTACACACAGTACATGCAGCAAACCAGGACTTTGACCGCTCCGAGGGTGGCCGAACGTGATTTCTTTCTTTTACTCACCGCAGCCCAGTATACAAAGATGGTAGTTCTCAGAAAGCGGTTATTGAAGTGATCTATACACCTTTCCAAGAAACACTCGACCCCAGGGGCAGCAAACCGTTTTCCAGCCCAGTCACTGGGTTTGAGGCTAGACTCTCACCGGCGTCCCTGCTAACCCTAACCGAGTGGAGCTGTGATTTCGATAGGCGTAGCCTCCGTAGGCGCAGTTTCAAACACTGCTGGCGGATAAATTCTCGTCTTTTCCCGCTGTATATTGTGTTTCATGGTGCACGTATTTTCCCGAGGTCATTGAGAAAGCATTGTACCACATTTGAAAGAAGAAAAAAAGCAATAAAAAACCTATACACTATTTTTGTTGGGTACGCACGCGACAGAACGAATGCGACTTGAATGTATAGTTCTAGTTTTTGTGTGTGTTTTTTACGATAAGTTTTGACGGCTCCGCGCGATTCGCCGCATCACAAACGACAAAGCGCTTAGCTGTCAAAAATAGATTACAACAGAAGAGAGCCGAAAGGCATGCATTTTTCACGCTCACAAATAACGTGTTTACCGATGGACAGGACACGGACATACAATTTAGAAAGTGTTAACATTCGAACAATATATTGTACGTACCACACGATGCAGCGTTATCCGAAAAGAATTTATTTGAGAAAGATCTCAAATAACACAGTCACAGTCGACGACAGTCACGTCTTGACGATCGGACGGAATCCAAGATGACTTCGTTTTGGGGCACGTTTCGTGGAGAGCTTCCTTTTTTCACAACAGCACCAAGTCAAAGGATCGAACGCGACTGACCCGTTTCCCACCCCAACCCGGACGACTATTTTTGGAGATGACTGAGGATTCTACGCGGATTATCTCTGGGAGGGGGAGAACAATGTTCGCAAAATCGCGTCGAGGGTCGTTCGACGTCCTTCACCTTCTTCGTTTCCCGTGAATGTCAAGCAGAAAAGCTTGAATGGCAGGCACTTACCAGCCTTATTTCGCACAATGGAAGATAACACAGAAAGAGTACGCAGCACGCATAAAAAAATTAAGTGGAAACTTTCAAGAGGGGCGAGAAAACGTCGAATGCAAAACCGCAAAAACACAGGTAGAGAACCGCGCTGAGCGGGTCTTCACAGCTCCAAGAGAGTGCCAGAAAATTTCTAGCTGATAGAGGGCGCGCGAGTCGCACCAGCCGCATCAGCATCAGCAACATGGCGGCGGCCTAGGAGCGTTTTTTGGAAAGGTGTATAGGGCAAGCCAGATCTACCATTTCCTTGACACCGCGATATGTAGGACATTGCAGCATCGGTGAAGAAAAGCGGTCAAGAGTCAATCGGGAAGCAGCGGTCGCCGATTCATTCAGCAACATGCTGCTTGTAAACTGCCGCTGCCAGTTATTCTATAGAGAAGTTCACTGGGAAAAAAATAAAGAGATCAACCGTTCGGCATTGTGCTGGTTTGCTAATTGGTACCGGGAAAAGGGGAGACGAATGAAGCAATAAAGAGCAATAAAATGTGTTCAGTGCTAATGTAATAGAATGATGTTACAGGAAAAACAAAACACGCATAAACACCACTTGAACAAATATACTAAATAATACTCATATATACACATATATACAGTTTTTTTTTTAAGCTTAACAGAATTGTTTAAAAAAACATGAAAGCTGGATTTATGCGGTCTGCGCAGGTGAGTTATACGGCCAGGGGGACATAGCGTAGGGGGCCAATCGTAACGATCAGTCGGTTAATTAGTTAATATTTGTTAATTAACTTTTTAATTCATGAAAATAGACATATAGTTCCAAATAGAAACTTGCTCAGCGTCATCGAAAACCACTAAATCATTAATTTTAAGAAAGACTTTGAACGCGTGAGAAGCGTAGTAGTGCACTAAAGTTACCACTCGTGGAGCAGGTACAAGGCTCGGGCTAGATAAGAGACGGAAAAATTGCGCGGGCGTCTTATCGCAACCTCTAGCCTTGTGCCTGCTCCACGAGTGGTAATTTTAGTGCACTACTACGCTTCTCACGCGCTCAAAGTCTTTCTGAAAATTACTGATTTAGTGGTTTTCGATGACGCTGAGTAAGTTTCTAATTGGAACTATATGTCTATTTTCATTAATTAAAAAGTTAATTTACGAATTTTAACTAACTAGTCTCCTGATAGTTACGATTAGAGCACTATACTATGTCTACCCTGGCCGTATAACTCACCTGCACAGACCCCATTAATCTAGCTTTCATGGCTTTTTATAAAAAATTCCGTTAAGCTTAAAAAACACCTTATATATATACATATATAGCCGTGTTTATAAATTTTTGTCTTGCCCGGTTTCTTCTAGAAAACGTAGTAGGGCACAAGTGACAAATTGAAATTGCTCAATATTTGCAAACGAAGATATGTACCCGTCGTGTAACTTGTATGTATAGGCCCGTTCACACTCTTGCGACCTCTTAAAACTGGGTTCCTTAAAACCAGGGACTCAAACCGTAACCGTAACCGAAACCGAAAACCGTTTAGGAACGAAATTTTGTCAGTAACCGTAACCGGAACGAAACCGTTATTTGAAATTTATAAAAACCGTAACCGTAACCGTAACCGTAAATGATTTACCGGTAACCGGTTTTAACCGATATTAACCGAAAAAAATAAAAATTAGTTTTTCTCAAGTATGACCTGGTGGACGGATATTGAAATGTCGTGGCCATTTGACAGAGGTACAGTCAGCGAGTGGTGCATCTAGTAATACATTTCCGTTCAATCTACCTACATCGCTACATGTATTCAGTACGTGTCGCCTTCAGGGTATTAACGAATAAGTTAGAATTCTCAGATGTGCATCCAACTTGGTTCTATCAAAACCACCGATGTTCCTGACATGCAGTAGCCAGTATGGAGAAACGAGGTAAATAGACCATCATGCAGAGCTGGCGGAAAAGAAAACCTGGTATTCATTCAGTTTGAAACGTGTCCCGAGTGGCGATTTTGAAACAACACAGAACGAAAAAATGCCAGAGGTTTGAGATTGGCGTTTTGTATGATATACAAGGTGTTTCAGAGAACTCAGGCCAAATCGCTCCTGCGAAAACTACTCATGGCAACGAGAAAAGGCTTGTGTCGTTTTGGTCCTGGGCCAGGGGCCCATTTAGAAAAATTATTAAAGTCCGGGATAATTAAGTTGTTAATTATTTTTGCGTAATTAACTTTTTTAATATTGTGTTTAAGGGCATGGGTTCAATTAGAAAATTGCTCAGCATCATCAAAAAACACTAAATCAACAAATTGCAGAACGATAGAAGGCACGCGAAGCATTTTACGGCTTTCTGAAAAACCGCACAAATTCGACGGGTTTTTAAGTTTCGGTTTGCTATCAGAGCGCATCTCGGCCCCGGCGGCACCGCGCCCCGTGGAGAGATAGTGCAACCAACCTCTGCTGCGCTGTCATCGCGCGATGCAGCAGAGGCTGGTTGCACTATCTCTCCACGGGGCGCGGTGCCGCCGGAGCCGAGATGCGCTCCGATAGCAAACCGAAACTTAAAACCCGTCGAATTTGTGCGGTTTTTCAGAAAGCCGTAAAATGCTTCGCGTGCCTTCTATCGTTCTGCAATTTGTTGATTTCCTTTTTTTTCGACGATGCTGAGCAATTTTCTAATTGAAACCATGCCCTTCAATACAATATTAAAAAGTTAATTACTCAAAAATAATTAACAACTTAATTCTCCCGGACTTTAATAATTTTCCTAAATAGGCCCCTGGCCCAGGACCAAAACGACAAAAGCTTTTTTCGTTGCGATGAGTAGTTTTCGCAGGAGCGATTTGGCCTGGGTTCTCTGAAACACCCTGTATATATTTATATGCTCGGGCTCAGAGCGGCGGAAGGAACGAGCAAACGTCCAAAGGGTTTCCGAGTTTTTTGTTGTTTTTTTGTTCTTCTCGTGCCGGGATTTTTTTCGAACACAGTGGTAGCCGCTGGCATTGCCACGCATCTCAGCATGATAAGAGAAAAAGCCATGGAGAAGGATGCCTCGTCTTCGAACGTGGCAACGCACTTGACGGCCGATGACGGAGCCTTCCTCGTCCAACAAAGAGGAAATGCCATTTCTGCCTCTTTCGCCTCAACCTTGGGAGCTGCCCTGCTTCCAATCGACGATGCCAAGGCCGGTCTCGCCCCACATGGCCAGCAGTCTCAGCAGTCCCTGTCGCAGAACTCTGAACGCGACCTATTCGAACGTCAGCACGGTGAGCTCGAACATCCACAGACGCGCCAAGAGATTGCATCCAGCATCGCCGGAGCCCGCCCCTGCTTCCGCCGGAGGTATGGCTTCTACGGGAATCATTTCTACCAGTGCCACCAACGTTATCCGACAACCTCCGGTGGAGCCCCCACCGCCCATTCCCGGAGCGAGGGTCCGTCAAGCCTACGACATTCTGCGCGACCTCGCCCATAACACCAGAAGGTTGTCCACGAGCATATGTCCACGAGATCCGGCATCTCCACCCGTATCGGTTCTACTGGGGTATGCCATGCTCCCCGAACACCAGCACCTCATTTTCAATAAACGAATTCTTCCACGTCGTCGCGAGATGGAACTGGAGGGCGGCTATCCTATCCCAGACGTCCGGGCTCGAGTCTCAGGTTTTCAGAGAGCTCCCCGACCAGCTACCCAACCAGCCTCGACGCGCCGCACGTCTCGTGCTCCCACGAACACCAGCTACCGCCCAGGCACCAAGTCCAAGAGGCCCTCTAATGCTAAGTGAGTCCGGCAGCTGACTCTGGGTCTTCGAGACCCACCAGTGCCGTCATCGACGGCACGGTCGTCTCCTCGACACTCCTGGATGTTTTCCCGGTCGATGACGTTCTCGCCTATGCATTTTGCGAGGCTGGCGTCTCGGCCGACCTTGCCCGTGCTTGATCTTGGACCGAAGAAAACGACCCATTGGATCCGGACTTGACGGCCACCGCCGCCGAGCAAAACCTGGAGTGGCTGAGCAGGCCCCACAGTGTCATCCAGCCCCACGCCGATGACGACTCCTTCGACACTTACGATGGCGAGGAGAAAAACCACACTAACACAAAGGAACACACTACAGACAAACAAAGCGACGTCGAAGACTCCGAGTCGGACCTGGGTAGCACTGCCTACAAGTCGAAAGCGACGGGACCTCCGCCTCCAGTCCACCCGACCCAGTAGGCACCTAAAGTCAACTAGGCAGTGTTAAGTGAGGCATGTAGTTTTCATGGGCCGCCCGTGAAGCACGAAGGCTTCTTGCTTCACGGCCCGCCCCCTCTCCCTGACCAGGTCCCCACGATCGATGCCGCCGTAAACAACATGTTGGCGGCATCATCGAACGCTCCTCACGTGGTTCGTACCTCAACCTTGTCTTCCTCGTATCCAAGTCAGCCACCAAGTCCCGCTTTGTCTTAGACTGCGCAGAACTTACTCCTTACCTCCTGGCACCTCAGTTCCGCCTTACTCCGCTACCCCAGGCAATCACAGTAAACCCACTCCCGCCCCAAGCGTATATGGCGAAGCTCGAACTTGCCTTGGTCTTTTGCAATATCACGCTTCATCCCTCCTCCCGTAACCTGACCACATTTAGAGTAGGCCGCCGTTACTGCCGTTTTGGCCGTATGCCCTTCGTGATACGCCCAGCGCCGTTTTACATCCAGCTCTTGGCAACAGCCATTGCCAGGGAAATGCGCGCGCATGGACTCTGGGCTTCTTCTCACTTAGGCCTGGTTCACACTTACAGCTAATCCGCTGCCGCCGAAGTGGAATCGGCCGCGGCAATGCACAGTGGACGCTACGCCCGGCGTCCGAATTCTAGCAGATTCGCCCGCCGATTCCCAAATGTGAACCAGGCCTTAGACAACTTCTTGTGCGCCCATCCCGACCCAGACAAGTTGGCGTCTACGGTGCGCCTCCTCGTGGAGGACTAGCTGCGGTCGGGATTTCACTTAAACCTAAGCGACACGAGCAGAGCCCACGCGACGCATGGGTTTTCTTGGGTTCAGGCTCAACACAGCCGAGGACACCACTTCGCAGATGCCAGAACGGCTTCGAGCCATTCCTCGTGTCCTTCGCTCGCTGGAGCGCCCGCTTCCCCTCAAGGCGCTCCAGGGGGCGGCGGCCGCCGGCGGGCTACTGTGCGTTTTACTTTTCTCTCTATGGCTCTGGGTTTTTTCTTCTTCGTCCCCTGTTAGACAAAGTTGCAGACCAAATTCCTCTTTCACTCAACTGGCTTCACTTTCTTCTGCGTGTTTGGCCGACTTTGCCGCACTGCCTACCGCTCCCACTTCCCCCACTACCCAACAGAGCATGGGCAGACGCCTTCGTAGTCGGTTACGGCGTAGATATTGGGGCAGACACATAGCCAAAGGGGGGGGGGGCCATGGGGCCCGGGCCCCCCCTCCCCGAAATCATCCATTTTGCTGGGACCTCCTCTCCCCCTCCCCCTCATACAAAATTTTGTCATGGGCGGCCTTCTCCCCCCCCCCCCCCCCGAAACAAAATCCTGGCTACCTGTGTTGGGGACTGTGCGCAGGCAATCATCGCCCCTCCGCCGAGGCCAATATAGCTCCGGGAAGGACTCGCCGTGTTGTGGTGCGCGTGTATTGTCCGAGAAAGGGGCTCTACACACGGAGTACAGAACTTTGGCTCTAGCGCTGCGCCGCGGCCATGGACGAGCTTTGCCTTGAGCTATTGCCACTACCATTTTTCATCATATATTTGTTTGTTCACATTTATTGAAAAACCTCGGGAAACCCTTCGGATGTTACCTCGATCCTTCCGCCGCCCTCAGCACGATAAGGAAAAGATGTCTCGCGCCGAGACAGCTCGGCGATGCTCATGACCGACAGTACCCATTTTATTGACACGTCTTTATTAAAAAAAAAAGAAAAAGAGAAACGGCACTGGCAATAGTTGAAGGCAAAGCTCGTCCATGGCCGCGGTGCAGCGCTAGAGCCAAACTTGTCCGTGTTAGAAGAGTCTTTTTCACGCCAATGAATGCGCACCGGAACACGGCGAGTCCTTCCCAGAGGTATACTGGCCTCGGCAGAGCGGCTACGATTGCCTGCACACAGTCCCCTACAAACAAGTACTCCAAAACCGACTCCGGAGGCATCTGCCCATGCGCTGTCGGGTAGCGGGGGAAGGTGGAGCGGTGAGCAGTGCGGCAAAGTCGACCAAACAAGCAGAAGAAAGGGAAGTCGATTGGGAGAAAGAGGAATTTGGTTTGAAACTGTGTCAAACAGGTGGCAGAAAAAAGAAACCCAGAGCCGTAATGAGAAGTGTAAAATGCCAAGTGGCCCGCGGCCCGTGTAATATAATATAATATAATATACTATAATATAATATAATATAATATAATATAATATAATATAACCACACCCGACCGTACCTTGGGAGGCCCAGAGTTCAAATACTGGCTCCGCGGTTTATTTTGGCTTTCGGCGGTTTTGTAAAACATTGATTCATTCGATGAAGAGTTCATTCATCTGCATAATTTCGAATATATATATATATATATATATATATATATATATATATATATATATATATATATATATATATATATATATATATATATATACCTGACGAAGGTCGGACTCCGGCCGAAACGTCGAAGAATAAATTATCCGTCGTTGCTGTTTTCACCAAAGGTTTTTTCTTCTTTGTTATATACCCACACAATGCAAGACACGCACAGAGCCACGCTCGCTTTTGCAATGCGCCGCCTAATAATGATATCTGTTGAGGAGACATGCGCACATCAGTATCTCGCAGCGCTAGCTCGATCTCAGCACTTTCTGTAAAGGCGCATTCACACCGGAAACGTAAGCAGTCGCGCGATGAAATTAAATCGCATCGCAAAAAAAAAAATAATTGGATGGTCACTCTGGCGTGTGCGATGAGCAAGTCCAACGCCTTCGTTGGCGAGTCGCTTTTTAAAACTCTCGCCCGGAACGCCGTTGATTGGCTCAGCCTCTCCCCGACTAGATCACATCGTAAAAAGTCGGGTCAGGAAGCGACTGCTCAAATCGCGTCGCTTTTTGCCCGTGATGGTCGCTTTTGCAATGAAAGCTATCGCGCGACTAGATCGCATCACCGGTGTGAACGCGCCTTAATCGTCGAACCAGTCTCCCGGCCCGTCCCGATATTGGCGTGTGTACCTACGCGCGAGTACAACATCCGGCACAATTTGCGTTTGCAAAGCCTGGTCCAGCAGCGCCAAAGCAGCCCACCTTTGGACTGGAGAAATGAAGAGACACCCAAAATAAGATAAAGTGGCCAGCGGAATAAAACTTGATTTCTATTTAATTAAGATGAAGACCACCCGCGTACACCCGTGTACATCAAATATCTCATCAGCCGAACTCCAAGGCACTAAGCCTAGTTCTGGCACTTGTTTGGCAACTTTTGGCCCGTAGCAGCGAGATGACAGCCGAATTATCGGGAAGCGAAGCCTAACTTTGGCACTAGTTTGGCGACTTGGGCCCAAATATGCCAGATGTCAACCGAACTACAAGGTAGTAAGCCTAACTCTGGCACATCTGTGGCAATTTTGGCCCGAAGGTGCCAGATGACAGCCGAACTATCAAAAAGTGAAGCCTAACTTATGGCATAAGTTTGGCGATTTTGGCCCAAAAATGCCAAATATCTGCCGAACTACCGGGCAGTAAGCCTAACTCTGGCGTTTGTTAGGCAATTTAGGCGCAAAGATGCCAGATGACAGCCAAACTAACAGGCAGTGAAGCCTAAATTTGGCACTTCTTTGGCAAATTAGGGCCAAAATACCCAGACTGTTGCCAAGGGAGGCCAGGTTTGGCTCTACTTTGGCTTCTTCGGGCTTTTCAATGCCCTAAACTCCCAGACAAAAGCCAAGTTTTGGCCCAGAACTCGGTGCTACCTGGGCGCCTTCGGCCTCCCACCATCATGCCCGTTGTATATATATATATATATATATAAAATACGCCTCCACTTCATTTACAATTTTTTTTTAGTCCGCACTTTTTTATTTTTTTTTATAAAACTGCATAATTTTTCTAGCTTCACAGAATCGGCCAGCGAGAGACGTGCGCTTCGATAACCATAGGCAATAGCTTGGAAATAGCAAACATGACGTAGGTGCGACATGGCACTACAACGAAGACTAGTGAAAGGAGTGAACAACAAAACATATTTTTACAGCTTTCTGTGTTATTATTGATTTGTTTGTTCCTCTCCTTAGTCTTCCTTGTTTTGGGCTATTACATTTACATTATGTTTGACTTGCACTAAATAGCCCAGCTCTTAATTGTATTACTTGTTCCACTCAGCAGTATTTTACTAGAGGATGGCTAAAGTTCTGCGCCTCCCTTCAGTGTTGGCGAAGACTCGCCTTCATGTATTAGGCTGAAATAAACTATAGCGACGAGAAGGTGAGAATGATTCTTCCAGCATCCAGTGGGAACTTTCTTAGGGTTGTTTACAAATGCTGCCGAACAACAAAGTAGGGATGTTTATTTTTTGATTTTTATTATATTGAATGCGATGATCCCCGAGTAGCGGAAGTAACATCTATGCTCGGGTATAAAGCTATATAATGTAAGTAGATGTAGTGAACAAACGTTGGAGCTAGAAACGTGCGCAACCTTTTACCAATTAGAAGTATTAAGACGTATCTGCGTTCCTTGAACTTCACGTCGTTGGATATATAGGACTACTTGAAACAATTTATTATAAAATGGCCATCTAGCACTTCAATTGAACAATTGGAAAACCCGAAATAAACCGGTTTTCAGGAACGTGTAACCGGTAACCGAAACCGTAAAAATTAAAACCGTAAAAAACCTAAACGAAACCGTTATCAACAGGAAGCGGTAACCGTAACCGTAACCGAAACGTTATATTTTTAGGTTTGAGTCCCTGCTTAAAACCTCTTACAACGAGAGGACACACTGGCGCCATCTATTGGGTAGCAGTGTAAACTTGGCGGTCCGGCATATTTTCTATTTCTCTCGCGCATTATCCTTTCTTTATTGGCTGGAAAAACTTTTGTCAACGTTATAAACGAGCCTTTCTTCTAGGTATTACGCACATTTGACCTCGGAAATACCGCGAAACCTTCGCTCTTGTAAAATGCAGTTCCAGGGTCACCGCATAGATGGCGCCAGCGTGCCAGTGTGTTCTCTCGTCCTAAGAAAGTTTAAGAGGTTTTAACAAGTCTCGTCTCTCTCGGTCGTACTCGGTTGCAAGAGTGTGAACGGGCCTCAACGCTCATTACCTGCGTTCATCATAAACAGGATGTTGGATAAGATATAGTGTTGATAAATGAAAAAAATATATATAAGGAAACTTGAGAGTGTGTTATACCGGTATGACGGTTTGATCACCTTGTTCCATAGTGTGCATGTGTAGTAATGAGTACATTTGCGACTAACTTTATAAGGCTGCCGTGCCTGCGCCTGTGCCATTATATCTCGGAATAATCATTCCCGCTGATGCGTATTGCGTTCTTGGTTTAAAGCCGGCAACGTAACTCCTCCGCAAATTGATCGCTCTGGTTGAAATGCCTCCCGAGCTTCTGATGTAAGATTTATTGCCTGGGATAGATTTCAAACCTACGCGAACAAAACCTAATCAAAAAAAAAAAGCTTTCACTTGGATACTAGACGAGAGAGCACAAGAACTATCCACTGCCAGATGCGTCCCAGACATTGGATGTACGAGTAAAACAAATGAACCATTAAACAGGCAAACAAGTAAATAAAATCTCGTACGTTCACTTCATTTGAAGAACTCGTAAAGCTAATAGTTGTAATCTATGGTCCGAGCTCAGCAAATCACAAGGCCAAAAGTTAACTTTTCAAAAGGAAAATAAAGTCTGCGCAATGACGCTTTTCATGACTTTTCAAGAAATCACGTCATCTTCAGTGTCACAGTGGGCACTGCATTTCTAAGTCAAATTATTTCGTCCCGCCTTCGTCATTCGCTCAGCTTTCTTCATAGATGGCAGAGATCGTCTTTCAGAATTGACACCCTTGATGTTTTCTTTTACAAGTAACAACAACCATCACTCATCACGAAGCACATAAAGAGGGTACAAAATGCAGTCTGTGTGTCCATTCGGTTGCTGTGCGCCATTTGCTTCATACAATCTGGGGCGAGATTACTACGTCGCATGCCACTCCGCTCGTGCGGTAGCTTTGGCAGAGCTCTCTTTCACACAGTCTTGGCTAAAACTCTGTTTCTAGCAAGCCGGCCATGCACCGTCGCACCGTCGGCGCAAAAAGCAAAGAGAACGTATGGGAACTTTTGCTAGAATGCTGTGCGGAAAAGCAGACACACAGAACTCTTTGCAGCAGCAAAATGAATGACCACTTCAGAGCAACCTGAGGTCAACAAACGGAATAGAAAAACAGCAGCACGCTTGGAAGAAGAAGAAGGAGGAGGAGGAGGAGGAAAAACTTTATTCGAGGAAAAGGCATGAGTGTCTTCTCTCTGGTCGGGAGCCCCTAGTCCAGGGCCCCGTTGGCCTCTGCTATCCGCTTAGCCCGAGAGATCAGCCTTCGCTGGTCCTCGGGCTTTGCGCTAGACAGCGCAGCCTCCCAGGAGGTAAAGGATGGGTCAGGGATGGGAAGGATGCCTTGCCCCGGTGGAGAGGGGCAGGCCCAGGTAGAGTGGAAAAGGGAAGGTTCGGGGGATTGGCAGCCGGGGCAGGTGCCCCGGTATCTGTTAGGGAAAAATAGATGCTTGTGGTACAAATTTGGGAAAGTGTGTGTTTGTATCTGTCGCCACTCAATGCCTTCCTGCCTAGATAGGTCCCTGTGTGGAGGGGGTAGTGTTCTACGCTGTGATCTGTAAAATGCCGTGATTTGATTGTACGTGTGAAGCGGTGTTGGCTCTGTGCGTAAGTTCGATGCGGCCATGTTGTGATTCTCCAGTGCCTCCCCTTCCCCACGCAACGCCCGGCCGGCTATTTCTCGGGCGAGTGCATCCGCACTCTCGTTGCCAGAGAGGGAGGTATGTCCAGGAGTCCAGACTATCTGGATTGCGGGTAGTGTGTTTTGATGAACTGTGTTTAGAATGTGTCCACTTCGTTGTGAGACGACGCATCGGGCGAACGCCCTGCACGCTGGCTGTGAATCAGTGATTATGGTACAGGTCTTGTCTGTATCTTCAGTTTTACGGGAAATGTGTGCTACGGCTAATGCTACTGCCGCTTCTTCGGCCTCCGCGATCGATGTGGGAGCGGCGAGAGACGCCATCGCTTCACCTCGCCCAAGCGAGTCGCAGACGACTATGCACTTTGCCTCACGTGGGGAAGTGTACTCCCCAGCGTCAGTGTAACAGACGTCTGGGTCGTTTTGATATTTGAGTCTTAGGTAGCGGGTACGCGCGAGGCGTCTACCCGCATTAAGAACGGGATGCATGTTCTTTGGTAGGGGCAAAACTCGTATTTTAGCCGCAATGCCCGGTGGGACAGATTTTAGCTGTACGCCGCCCTGTTCTTTGTTAAGTGGTTTGTAACCGAGCCTGGCTAAGAGATTTCTTCCAGGCTGTGTGTAGCTGAGTCTTGTACGCTGTCCGACAGCCTGAGCCTCAATCAGTTCTTCTATAGTATTGTGAATACCAAGTCGAAGAAGGCGCTGCGTGGACGTATGCTGAGGCAATCCAACCGCCGTTTTTATAGCAGTTCGGAGGATCGTATTGAGAGTGTCTATTTCTCTACGTTTAAAGTTATGGAAAGGAGAATGGTAGATAACTCTACTTACTAAAAGAGCCTGGACAATTCTCACGGTGTCGGCTTCTTTAAGCCCGCCACGCCCATTGCCCACCCTTCGTATGAGGTGGGCAATCTGCTGGCATTGCCTGCGAAGCATTTGCACTGTGAAGGATGCTTTGCCGTTTGACTGAATGTGTAGGCCGAGTACCCTCAGTCTGTCGACTGTGGGTATCTTCTCTCCATTTAGATTTAAACAAATTTCGTCTGCTTTAGTGCAAGGTTTGCCTCTAATGAGTAGAAGCTCAGACTTGTCGGCGGCGCAAGTGAGTCCTGCTGCTTCTGCAAACTTTTGAGTGATTTCGACTGCCTCCTGAAGTCCATCCTGTATCTCACCATCCGAACCCTTGCTTGTCCAGATGGTGATGTCGTCTGCATACAGAGCATGCCTGACGTTAGGAATGGCCCCCAGCAGGGTCGGGAGTCCTGAAATGGCGATATTAAAAAGAGTCGGTGAAAGGACGGAGCCCTGTGGCGTTCCCCTCCCCGAGAGCTTGATGGTCTGGGAGCGAAGATCTCCCAGCCCTAGGGTAGCGGTCCTGTCCGTCAGAAACGCACGGACATAGTCGTAAGTTCTTTTGCCGCAGTGTGTTCTGGTCAAGCCCTCGAGAATGGCGTCATGAGACACGTTGTCAAAAGCTCCCCTAAGGTCCAGCGCGAGTACCGCTCTCGTCTGCGTTGTTCCAGGAAAGTCTAGGATGTCCTCTTTGAGCTGTAGGAGGACGTCCTGTGCTGACAGATTTTGTCGAAACCCGAACATTGTGTCCGCAAGAAATCCGTTAGCTTCGAGATGGGATTGAAGGCGTCTGAGAACTATATGTTCCAGAAGCTTACCAATACACGATGTTAGTGAAATGGGCCGGAGGTTTTCTAGCGTTAGAGCCTTCCCAGGTTTCGGGATAAAGGTGATCTCAGCGTGTTTCCATTCCGGTGGGAGGACACCGGTACTCCATACCCTGTTGAAGTATGATGTGAGGGCCGAAACGGAGGCATCGTCCAGATTCCTGAGAATCCTGTACGTGACTCCGTCCTCTCCGGGAGCGCTATTGCGGGTTAGGCCAGTGAGTATTCCCCTAACTTCGTATTCAGATATGTCCTGGTCCAGCGGATGGTCTGCTTCCTCGTGGGGATATGGGCGGTAGTTTGGTCTGGGACCGGATGCGATGTAGCGTTCCTTTAGGAACTCCCACAAAGCGTTCTCCCCATTGTGTGCCGTTTGATGAAGAAGTTTTACTATGGCCTTGTTGGTTTCGGTCCTAGTCTTTGTGGGATCAAGCAGATTTTTGAGTAGACTCCAGGTCTGCCTGGTTCCTAGAGTACCTTGTAGTTTGTCCCAGAGTTTATGCCAATTAGATTGGGTGAGCTCCTCTGCATAACGCTCGGCTTCTTGGGTAATTTTGGCTATGCGAATTTTGAGTTTCCGATTATGTTTCTGTCTTCTCCATCTCTTAGTTAGGCCACGACGGGCTTCCCATAGATGAAGAAGATGCGGGTCGACGACGGGCGCCTTGTCCGTCGTCTGTACCGTCTTGGTTACTTTGTGAATGTCGGCGTGGAGTTTTCTTACCCATTGTGCCAATGGTACGTCTTCATCTATCTCCTCGGCGTTTGTCTGAGCCCTGAGCTGGCGGAACGAGTCCCAGTTGACCAGCCGCAGGGCCTTCTTTTGTCTACGATGAGCCTGCACTGGAACTTGAATTTCAATGATAAAATGATCGCTGCCCAGACTCTCCTGGAGGTTGGTCCACGTGCACGGACCTCTCGCTCTGGCGAGGGAGAGGTCCGGGCACGTGTCGCGGCTCGCGCTGTTCCCCACCCTCGTGGGTTGATCCGGCTCGTTGAGAAGCGTAAGCTGATTTCTGTCTATGGCCGTGGCTAGTTTTCGTCCTTTCACCGACTCGTGATAATATCCCCATGCCGGGTGAGCCGCGTTCAGATCCCCTACTATGAGAAGCGTATTCTCACTCGGTTTGGTTAAGGCGATAGCGTCTCTAAAGATCGCGTCGAAAGTATCTTTTCTCGCCCTTGGTGAACTGTACAAATTGAGGACGAAAAGACTGCTTTGTCCGCTTTTCTGCGGGAGCAACTCGAGAAAGACATATGGTATACCAGTGACCCTTTCTAACTGATGTGGAATGAACGGTAGATGTTTGGCTACAAGAGTGGCTACTCTCGGAGGTACGCCCTCGTGTTCCGGTTTCGAAGCACAAGTCACGTATCCCGAGAGTGCCGGTGTACACGCGGTTTCCTGCATTGCGATAACTTCGGGTTTTTCGTCGAGTGTGGCGAGGAACTGCGTGAGCGCCCCGCGCTTGCGCCGATAGCCCCTGCAGTTCCACTGCCAAACGCGTATGTTACTGGGTGGGCGTTTTCGGAGGACCAGGTGGTCCGCCGTTCTGACCCTGTTACTGTCCTGTTCCATTGTGTAGTTCCTGAGTAAAGTTCTGGGGATGGTTCTGGGACAAGCTTAAGTGCGTAACTGGGGAGACCCTGTTCCGGACGAGCGGTGTCCCGCTGCCTTGAGGCTCTTTACCCCGAGCCTGTGTCGAGGCATCGCGGAGAGAATGTCTCGAACCAGCTCAGGGAGTTGGGCTCTATTTTCCTTAAGGATTTGTCTACGGGCGTTATCCATGCCAGTCTGCATGTCCCCTTTAAGTGTAGTGGTCATGTGATCCAGTTCCTTGCTAATACCAAGTCTGGCCTCGGCGATCTGTTTGGCTACCTCGCGTTTAAGTTCTTCGCTGAGACTGGTAGGCTCAAGTCTAGATTTTTTAAGTTCCTCCCTAGATCTCTGCATCTCCTCCCTAATCATGCGGAGTTCATCTCGATAGCTTTGCATTTCCGCCCTGAGTTCGCGCCTCAAGGTATCTAGGAAGGAAGTGTCGGTGGCACAAGGATTGCTTTCAATGAACGCGTGCTGTGTGTTTTGCTTGTGTGTGGGGTGTTGTGTCCTAACGCTGGATCTAGGAGCGGGAGAAGGGGGGCATGCGGGGAATGGGGAGGGAGTGGGAGGCTGCTGCCCTGTCCAGCTCACCTTCGGGGCCTCTGGACCGGGGCTCCTTGATTTTCGGATTTCGGCTTCCTGCGCCGACCGCTGTTGCTGCATCCTCCGTCTCGACCGGGACCGGGCTCGGCTGCGGGAGCGAGATCTCGCCTTGGATCTGCTCCGGGCCCGCTTGGACCCGGAGCGTGTGTCCGAACCTTGAGGGCCCGTCGAAGTTGGGCTGCTGTCGAGTGCTTCAGAAGCCAGCAGATCGTACGGGTTTTGGTTCGCCCATCCCCTCGTTGGTAGTCGTGGCCACTGCTCCTCGGGGAGTACAGCCTGGGTCGCTTGCCCGGGTTGAAGCGGTGTAGCCACGTGCTGGGGCCGTTGACTTCCCTGCTGATGGCGGCCTTGTTGTTGTTGCTGCAGGTACTTCTGAACGCGCGACTTGTTGTACGGAGCTCGCTGCCTTGCGGGGCATCGAGGGTCCGTAGCCGGGTGAGCCCCGCAACAATTCACGCACTTCGCTTCGCATTCGTGCGAATCCATGGCACTGCCTTCGGTTCCACACTTTGCGCATCGTTGCTTTTCAGGCTGAGGGCACACGTCCTCTCGGTGTCCTAGTCCTAAGCACTTAGTGCAGACTTGTTTTTTGGGTCTGTAGACCCTGCACTCGAATTCGCCGCCGTCGATGTACACCAGTCGGGGAACCCTGAGTCCGTGAAAAGTGATGATGGCTGAGGTCGTACTACCCATCATTCGAGCGTTCAGGACTATGTAGTTGCTGTTCCGTGCGTTGAGTTCTTCAGTGAGCCACTCGGACGAGGGCCGAGATGTGAGGCCCGAGATGACCCCCTTACAGGAGTCGTCTGGCATGGCGGCATAAGGTTTTACTCGGAACTGCTTTTCTCCGAGTGCGATGGAGGAGATATTGCAAAGCCGCTCCAACGTGTCGACACTTGGAGTGCTCACAACGGCCAAGTTCTGGTCCTTACGGAGTCTCGTCTTGATTTCCGCAGTCTCGACAGGGGTGAGCTTCGCCGCCAACTTGATGGCTCGGTAGACTTGATCGGGGCCCCAGGCTCCGAGGTTCAAACCATCCAGGGGACGGACGACCACTTTGTAATCCTCAATCGGTAGAGGTGGGAGCTGCCGCTTCTGCGGTTTCGACGTCTGGCGGGTTTTCGCGCCCGTTGGCATCTTGCCGGAGGGTGGTTGCTCGTCGTTCCGTCTAGATTCTTCTAGAGTCTTGCGGTAGGCCTGGTTTTGAAGTCTTTGTTGTTTCCGGCTGAGTATCTTGATCCAGGGCGGAAAGTTTGTCTCCTCCGCTGATTGCGACTCGTCATTACCGGGGGTATTGTTGGTATGGACTTCGCCCTGCACCTCGTCCATATCCTCGAGTTCGGGCATGGTGTCTCCATCAGTGCCTTGATTTTCGATTGCCTGTCCAGTCGGTTCCATGCTTGGGTAGCCCGGGGGTGGGGGAGGGACCCCCGGACGCCCAGTCGACGGGGAGAGCGCCGCCGGCGCGCCGGTGAAGTAGGCCTCGCTAGGTCTAGCTATTTTTCCCCGCGTTCGGGCGGTTTTGGTCAAAACTGGTGAAAATTTGGCTCACCCAGTCAAAGGTTGCTTCCCGGGGGTCCGCGGCGGTGAGGAATTTCGGAGGAAGTAGTTTTTGCCCGGTCCTCCGGGTATCTGCAAACCGGCACTTCGTCCAGTGCAGGCGCCGCTATCACTTTGATAATAAAATGATAGGCGGGCGGGAGCTCGGCGCAGCACGTCTATCTCCCTCGAGCTGCCGGAGCGAAAAAACAAGAAGAAGAAAGAGGCTCAACTCACGTAGACTGTCGACTGTACACAGATATAAATAGGGGACACTCAAGCAGCTGTCCTTGCAATACATCATTGTGCTCGCTTTTTCGTTTTTATCTTAGATTTTCCATCTCTTTCAACGTTTTATTTCTTTTATCGCGAACCCAGTCAATTTTACTCGGTACTTCTAAGCTATAAAAGAAAACAAATAGAAAATGGGCGATGCTCTTGCACGTGACCGTCAAACAATATGATGTTGCAAACGGACCTTACCTGAACCACTCTCCAGTTTTCCGTGTGAACATTGCTTTGCGATGCACTCGGAGCTCCAATTATTCACTTAATCAGTTGAGCCAATCAGAAGAGAAAACGGTATCAAAGTCAGTCACGCACGCACTCTCAGTGGCGGGAAAGCGTTCACCCCTTTGACCACCGAAACTGGACTTGCTGAAGCCGATACTCGTTCACATTGCCCAAACTGACTAAAGAGAGATCAATATTCGAAGTTCCGACTGCATCGTGAGACAGCTTACACGTAGAGACTTATAAGAGATAGCGCCGTAAGCATGTCACGTACAGCAGACACAGCAATCATCTAAGACATCTAGCGAGTGTACTTTCCCGCAAAGTGTTTGAGTGAGCCTGCAATCTGCAGAGCGAATTCGGCGAAAGACGTGGCTGACTCTCAGAAAGACAGTCTGGACTGCGACACTAGGCAAGAACTAAGCCAGCAAAAGGTCACTTCGCAGACCATTTTTTTAGGTTTAAGCATATTTTCAGCATCATTATTCTCCCAGTTCCGTCCATGCATTACGGCGACTCGCTCTCCTAAGTTCCTTGTGGGAAAGTAGACGCGCTGAAAGTTTTGAGTCGCTATCCCAGTGCTCATACATGATGCAAAACACACGCTGCTCACGGCAGAGCCTGCAGACAGTTTTCGTACGACCAATGTGAACTTCACACAAGGAATGTCTCAGACAGTGACTGCAGACTGACTTTTGTACGACGTCCTATAGGACGTCGTTCAAAAGTCAGTCAGTCGCTCAGACTGCTACAGCAGTCTGAGCGCAGATTTAGAGTTCAGAGCTAAACAAAATAAGAAACGCGCGGCACTTTTTTTTTTCGTATGTTTGCCTTTTAGGGTGAGTGCCAGCCACTTAATGAATTGCTCGGTTGCAGGACTTACCCTCGACGACGCTGTCTCGGATCAATCGATCTGGCGGCACAAGGAGGCGTCATCCCGACGCTAGACGGTAGCGTATCCTCCTCTGCGGGGCGGCGGCGGAGAGCGACCTTTCCCCGCCGCGGTTCGAAGAGCGACTGAGCCCGGACCTGGCTTCCGCGGAAGCGCGGCGCAGCGGGGCAGCCCCTCGCGAACCCGCCGAGTGGTTGCCGTCCGCTCTGGCGCGGCGCCGATTGCCCAGGTTCCGCCGGTGCGCGCGCAGTCCAAGGTGTCGCGATCTCAGCGGCTTGCCAACGGAGCGGTTCGTCGACCACGCTCCAGCATCGTACAAAGACTTGTATCTAGTAACTTTTAACGCAGAATGTGTTTTATGGGTCCTTTCCCGCGAGAATGAGCCTCAGGAACTACGGTGATTTCATTAAATTCACAACATGGTCTTCACTTCCCGAAACGACTCTTCGGTGTCTTCTAAAGATATGTAAAGGATCGCTTCTTAAACACCGTATTCCACGCGTTAATTTATTGGACTTTGGAGATAAGGGTTGCTACTCATTCTTTTTAGAGTGTGCACGGCTCCCTAGCTTGTCTCCCCGTGTCGACACCACACACGCTGCGGGAGTCGAGAGTAGCGGCACGTATCGAGAATGTACGAGAGTCGAGCGGCAGAGGAGTGGAAACGGTTCTGCGCAGTCCTGCTGATGAACCGTACTCGCGCGGTTGGTTGATTCGATGTTTCCTCGACAGGGAAACACTGTCCCGCTAATCGTCGCTACGCTCGGTTCCTCTTTCGCCGCGAAGGGAAAGGTCGTTAGGAGTGATTGGTGTTCGCCACTTGATTCAAGCCGATATTGGACGGCTTGCGCAACGATGTATTGAGCCACGTTTATTTTTGTAGCTCCTGATGTCGCTAGAGCGCTTCCGATATTAACGGGGAACTTTGGCGCGCGTATGTCAGTGACAAGGATCGCAGGAGAGCTCTCAGAAGTCTGTCGACGGCGCACACTACGCACCAACCACTGGTTTTCTTTTAGTAAGTGCAGCGAATAAGGAAAGCACCGGTATCACGCTGGAATAATCAAACGGTTTCAGAAGCAAAAATGGCGGCGCTTGCGTCGTCCGCCATTGACAACGCGCAGCCATTCTGTCACAGTTTTCACTGGGCTAAACTGGTTCAAGCAGGACCGATGACCGGCGTTTTTTAGAGCAAACCGGAGTGGTACAGACCGAGTATTCTTTGAAAGTGTGCGTCCGATCTGAGGAACATTTTTCATGCCTGAATGCGAGTGCTTGGTTTTCAATTCCCCAAACGAGGCTCTTTGCCGTTCAACGAGTACACAAACCGAGTAACTTCATCCATACGATCGACGGCCTTAATATAATGTTTCAGATTCCACTTTCCGCTTGTCGTGATATTCTCAGTTTCAAAAAAGTTGGTAAAGGCTGTAAGCTACGGCTCCCGTGTGCCAATTAAGGCGACAAAAAGAACACGCGATAATTCATCATTGTCGGCGTCTACTCCTACGTTTTGAGGTCAAGGTGCCTAGCTCCAATGCCCTTAGTGGCTTGCTGACCGTAGCTTTCGCCGTCGGCAAAGCCAAGCTGAAAGAGAGTATATTGTTGTGGAGTTAAAGTAGCTCGTTTCTGTAACACCGATAACAATACCGATGTAAGGAAGATTTAGAATATCGTTCCGATGACTCCGATAACAATACCCAATATTCCGCCGACGCCTTTGCTCATGCTTTGTATCGTTATAGGGTATCGCTATCGGAACTATCAGATCAATCTACAAAAACTATCTGCTCCCTCGACGCCTGTGAGCGTACATTGCATCGTAATCGGATATTGCTATCACAGTTATCTGATCGACATACGCACAGTTGCTATTGCGTTTCTCTCAAAAATGCTTCGTGTCTCTTTCTATCAGGCGCTCTCCAAAATTGTCATTGCTCTCTCTTCTTTCTGCCTCGAAATCATGAGCAGTCGAAACACGGGTTCAAACACTTCAGCCCCATGCCCGAGTTAATCTCCATCCCTCCTCCTCCTCCTCTTCGGCCGGCGATTCCGTCCGCGCAGTTTGTACGCCGTCGCGGCCCACCCTTTATCGTTGCATCAGAGCCCGCGTTCTGGAGAAACGGCCGAAATCTTTCCGAAAACCCCGCAGCATCGGGAAAACAATTCCCTGGAAGGAAATGGAACGGCCGAGCACCGTCGGACCACCGCCGCACTGCCGACCGATGCGCGGTGCGATGAAGCGGCAGCGACGGCGCCCACGTGTCTACGCTCGTCATTCCCAAGTGGCCGCAGTCGTGATCCGGTACGGCGGGGAACTCGTGCTCAATGATTCGTTGGGAATCCCGTCCCCCGTTGCCTCAAGCGGTCGAGTAACGACGTGGAACTCGTGGCGCGCTTTGTTTATCTAGGGTGGCAAGCAAATCTTGTTTATGTAGGGTAGCAAGAGGAGCCGGAAAAATTGGCCCCTGCACAAAGAAAGCTTAAACTTTCACTGAATGTGCACTGAGCAGGTCAGTTATACCGTGTAACCTTCCAAAACGTAAATATCTTCCAGTAAAAAAAAAAGTTATGGCTGCAATTTGGCAAAGTTTAACGCCGGACGTGTTTGCAGACGACTGAGTTAGCGAAGCTTTGTGCCAAAAAACTGAGGGAGAGGGGGAGACGAGGGTTCGCGTTGTCGTCAGAACACCGAGCTTAGTAGACCTTTTGCCGAATTACCTATACTCTGTTTCATACTTAGCGTGCAACGCTGTCAAAGCTGCTGGCGCGAGCGTGGAGCTTGATCTCGTTGATCATTTGCACGCGTTCTCGCGCAATCAAAACCACAGATGAAGCCACGCGCTCGCGCCAGTAGCTTTGACAGCGTTGCACGCTAAGTATGAAACAGAGTATAGGCATCAAAAATAATCGGGGGAACGTAGGTACACGCGCTGCGCGTGCTGGCGTCTTCTGCTTTAACTGCTCAAAAGAAAACACCTAAAACAAATGGCACTTCGCACGCGCTTTCGACAAACGTTTTGATTTTCGTTATTTACTTCGAATTATAGGCGGTATTCACTGGTGGCCATACCTGCGTGAGTGACTACTGAGCGCGTGCTGATGGAGAGCTTCCACTATTCATTAGCAACATGCATTCCACACCATCAAGATTGCCGGTCTTAGCACGCAGCCTATTAAAGGGGCCGTGAAATACATTTTGGCCGGATAAATTATTTTAGATTCGAATTTTACTACTTGCATATGTGGGTTAATAAGAAAATAGTAGAAATACAAAAGCCTGCTTTTCGCTCAGATAATTTGAAATTATAGAGCACCATTTCGTACCTCCTTTCCTTCGAAAGCTCACCGCCCTTCAGCTGTAAAACATTCGCGGCACCCAAAGTCCCAGAGAACGTCAGTGGAGGGAAAGGCGGCAAAGGCCGCCTTTGTCTCCACTGCACTCGTCGAACGCGTTCGAATGTGAGAGCGTAGCGTCCTCTATACTCACAAAGCCTGGAAGTTCGACGACGGAGCCATACAGTGCCCGGTCGCAGATCTCGAGCGCGAGGATCTGGTAGCACAGAGCATCGAGGAACCATTTTTCGGGGAACCTGGATGTCAGCGCACGACTTTTGCCGCGGCGAGAACCCGAAACACACTTTTGCGGTCCTGGCGTCTCGCCGCAGCGTCTCCCGACGGCGGAGAGACGCTGCGTTTCGGCGCCTCGCCGCAGCTGGGCGCCAGTCACGTGGCTCTCCTCTTAAGCTCGAAACACATGTACGACGAAACCGTCCGATCCGACGTGCGAACTGCCGGGATGACCTTCGGGGGCGAGGGTTTTCGTAGCACCGAAGAGCGTCGAAAACCCTCGCCTCCGCCCGTCGTATTGCCTGATCGGACGTCGGATCGGACGGTTTCATCGTACATGTGTTTCGCGCTTTATCCGTTTTCTGCCCCTCCACCTTTTCCATTAAAGGCGGCCACTTCTAGTGGCGATCGGCCAGGCTTTGTCAGTATATAGAAGGTTATGGTGAGAGCCAAACGCTGAACGACTGCTTTCCGCGTTCTAACGGGTTTGACGAATGCAGTGGAGACAAAGACAGCTAACTTTAGGTCTACCCGCTAATCATTCCAATCAGAGCTCGGCGTTCTGAAGTACCCTCTCGTCCCTGCCCTCCCTCACTTACTCGGAGCATAAACTTGTGGCGCTAACTTCGTCGTCTTCGAACGCGCCCGACGTGGACTTTGGCAAGTTCGTTGCTCTCATTCTTTACACAAAGGGAACTACGCCTTGAAATTTCATACAGTAAAACTTACCTGCACAGTGCACATTCGTGGAAAGTGTGTTCTGTCTTTTGGAAACGCTGATTTTTCCGGCTTTTTTTTTCACAGCATCAGGTACACTTGTGCCACCCTACATCTACTCGTGCCTGCGCGTCCGAGCTTTCAGGGTGCCAATCACTTGGATCTGCAAAAGTCGTCTACCAAATGACGAGGCGCAGATGGCGGATTCACACGGAAACCAGAATGCCAATTAGGACAATCGGCGTCTTATTACGCTTCCTCACTGTCCAAGCTCATATTGCGCTTTCCGAGTCAAATGGTCGTTGGCGCTTCGTCATTAGATGGACGCGGCCTGGGCACAGGAGCGATTGGACCACCGCAAAGTGTTCACAAAAATAAAAGCGCAGGAACGTATTAAAAAGCAGCGTCGCATTCCAAAATCCATTTGAGCGTGGAGAACGGCGACCTTGCCATCGTCGGGGGCCTCACCGCAGGAAGGGTGGCAAGCAACGCTCTTAGAATTACGCTGGCACTGGCCATAGAAGGTCGTCATGCATACCAGATTTTCTTCTCGATTACCGTCGAGAAAAGGAGCTTGTTACACGTGCCGGTTGTCTCATTTCCGTTCCTGTATAGTAATCAGAAAATAAAACAGAATACTCGTGTTTCTTTTTTTCGCTTGTTATTTATAGATTACTTTAGAAGCGGGCTTGTGGCCGGTGATATTTTCAGCGTTAGTGCGCATAGCGCGTGCTTTGCTCACTTCTGAAAGAGACCAACGAGCAGGCGCTGTACTGGAAATTCCGCAACCTGAGCTGTCATTTGATAAACTTTGTGTACAAACAGCACAATTAAGCAACACACACGTACACGCTTCTTTCCTTCCGGGCTCTCCTACGGGGCGTGGCACGCCGCCCGGCTGCGCTAAGGCGCTGCCGCTCTGCTTCGAGGAGCTTGCATTAGATTCCACATTTATCTCCTGCGCCGAGCTGTAAACGCACCTCGCGCAGCGACAGCCGACGTTTGTTCTGAGCATGGTTTTTTTTATAATCTCAAGACGATGTATCATTACAACTTTGAAAGAAAACTGGGGGCGTATTTCTTACACGACATAACATGCGATCCTCATATAAACTATTTTTAAGCTTAATTATCAAAAAACGTTCGGCTGATAAAAATTTAAAAACTACATTGCCCATTCGGATTTTTTTAGTCTTCAATTGCTCCTATAGTAATTACTCAAACTTTATGTAGCACGACAATCAAAACGAACCATAGAACCAAACGTGTGCATTTAAACATTTATTAACGTATCGCAGGGCTTCCCTTTATAACAATAATCATTTCATTACTTCAGTTAACCAGAAACATCGCAAATTTTGCGTAACCTACGACATAATCACCCGTACATAATTTGCCCATTTCCTACTAACCGCATTAAACAAGCATCTCACTTTAATATGAATACTTTATGCTGAATAGATGCTGTAGAATAAAAAATATAGCCAAAATAATCATCAGATAGAGAACCGAATAAAGTGCAATATATGTTTTCAATGTGAATGCTGTAAATTGCTGTTGTTTCTTTGCTTCATTTGGGATGTTATTGGAAATAGTTATTTGTTCCGTTTTTGTGATCCCCTGTTGTCTCTAAAACTCGTACAAAATTTGTTTCTATGAAATATTTTTACGTTGTTTTTTCGCCAAGGTGTGCATGGGAACTAGGGCCTCGTCAACCTGTAGTAGCAAATCTTTGCCCTCTTTTTCACCTTTTTTTTTTGCTTTGTAATGAAAAAAAGTAAAATAAAGGATTAATACTTTTATTATTAATGTGCTTTTTTATTCATGTATCCTTTTTCTGTATTCTGTTAGCTATAATGGTCTCTTCTTACCACTGGAAATGACCTCGGTTGTCGATGTTGTAGTAGTAGTAGTAGTTGTAGTTCCTGTCGTTGTTGATGTTGTAGATAGCGATGTAGGGCGTTCGTCTACGATGCTGGCAAATCCTTGGAAAAAAAAAGGCCCGCCGCCCGCTGGAATTCAGGGTTCGCGGCGTGTGAAGCGGGCACGTTCCCACTCTACTCCGTTTCACCTTATGTTGTACCGCAGCGAAGGCTAGAATCGCGAGCACACATCGTTGGTAGCCGCATTTAACGCACGAGAGCTTGTGCCACCGAGATGTGCCCCAGAGCAAGCAGCTCGCGCTTGTAGCCTTTCCTGCGGTACATCATAAGGTGAAACAGAGTATAGGCCACGCCAAGGCGGTTTTTTTTTCGCAAACATTTATTTACATTTAAACACATTAATACACATTACACAATCAAAAGGGATCATTTACAGGGTTAGTACATAACGCAATACGTTCTCAGAAACCCAGCGTGACTAATGCAAGTCAAAGGCAACTATGCGCTTACCACTTTTTATATGTGCAGCACAGTGAAAAAACCGCTTCGGACTTTCAAGGAAAGAGCTTGACCTATATGATGTTGGGTGACCGACGTAAGCTTTCCACCACTTCTTTCTATTCTTCATCTTCACACATAATAGGCATGCCTTGTATAATCTGTTATTGCAGTATTCTTTAAATTCATCCAGGAAGGCTTGGTAACTCTCCCTTCGGTATCGATCTTCCTTGTTTTCCAGACAGTGAAGTCCTGAGAATTCACGTATATCAGGAACACTATCCAGGTGATCGGGAAAATGCAACTATCTCAGATTTCTTTCCTCGACTTCCAACTCTTTATTCAGGGTTCTTTTGAAGACATCCCAGAAAAAGACTGCATCAATGTACTATACAAAAGCATGCCTAAACGTTTCAATAGTCCTACAAATTCTGTAGTCCATTGACCACATTTCTTCAATGCCTCGGGATTCAAGCCATTATTTCACTGGCACAGTTGTTAAATTAGAGGGAAGAAAAATTATATGTTTTGCATTTAGCTGGTGTTGGCATGCGCGTAACCCTCTTGATCAAGTCCATTAGACAATTGTGTGGCGGTTCAAAGGGGCATAAACGATATAACGAATTAGGAAACAACGTGTCGACGAGCTGCTCGACTGAAGCCTTTTTCAAGCAGGACTCTAAAAAGGCTTGATTCAATAGAACACTCAGAAACCAAGTGTGTCTGCTTTTTTCTTTTTAAACCCTCGCCGCGTTTTCATTTTAAGTGCGTCATTTGTATTAACATATATTTTTATATATTTTGCCAAAACTGTTTTTTTATATTTTCTTTCACTATGCAATCTCCACGAATCTGGTCGGTGCTGTCCACCACCCACCACGAGCCACAGCTTTTTTCCTTGTTGACGGCGGCACCAGAAGTAGCAGAGAAGTCTGAAATAAACGCCATCGCTTTTTCCATGCTTGGCTCATTCGAACACACACGTGCCAGGTCTTCAGCATAAGAGGGTATTTTGACTTCACAGTCATAGTGACGAAAACTTTGCACAGTGCTGATGTTCATGATGTCTCTACAAAGTGGTTCCAAATATAAATCGTAAAGGAGCGGTGAGAGGGTACACCCCTGACGTACGGAGCGCTGTACTTGAATGGGCATTGTAAGGAATTTATTAATTATTAATTTTGTCGAAATGTTGCTGTAACGAAGTCGAACGTCTTTCTCAATTTCCTCATCAATTTCTACATGCTTAAAACGAGAGTAAAGGAAGTAATGCTCCACTCGGACAATGGCCGTCGCAAAATAAATTTGTAATATTGCAGCTGTTTCACTAGTCCGTTGGCATATCTCTAATGTTGAGCGCACAATGTGCAGGTTTGCTTGAATGCCTCTTACTTTTATCGAGCAAGTTTGATTGTCACCCACAAGGCCACAACCCTGGATATAAAACTTTGAATTCGGTCGCAAGTATTCGGGTGAAGATTTTATAGTCGCAATTCAGGAGACGTATCGGTCAATACCTTTCAAGATGCTGTAGTTTGCTCGGGTGTTTTGATCTCGGGATCAGCACTGTGTGGGCTTTTCTGAACGATGTCGGTAAAAAAGAAAAACAATTCGTACGACTCGTTGAAGATGTTAAGCGAAATTGGCACAAGTCCTTTTTTTCCAATTTTTGTAGAAACTGGCTGGCAGCCCATCCGGCCTTGGAGCCATTCGGGTCTTCATTTCAACAATATTTGTTTCAGTTTCTTAAGTTGTAAGATAAATTTGTATTTTATACAAAAATATACAAATATATAAATATTTTATACTTAAATACTTGATAAATTGAATTCGCGGACATTGGGAGTGGAAATACTGAATGGGTCAATCTGGGTGGTGCTATCGATCACTCTAGTCGTGTTTGGCGTTGGTCTAAATCGGGTTACAATTATTTTCCGCCGATCCTTGAATTTAAGCTGTCCTCGTTGTTCTTAAAAGAACAAGCTTGTATGCAGCTCCTCTGTTACCAGGAAGTCATCTCTCCAGCTTCCAAACTCCTCAAACGTCTAGTGCTCAGTTGTGGCCAGCTCGGCATTTTTGTATGTCGTTCAATCCTTCGTCTCCCTTTCCGTAGTCTTGTTTGTTTAGGCTGCTTTCTTGAGTCCTTTCCTTTGTTCGCCTGAAAAACAGCTTCTGGGCTTGCAGGAAGGTCCTGCTTTGATCTTGCGTTTTCTACTCTTCCAAAACCAGCTCAGTATCTTGATGTTCAGAAGCATCAGAATGAATTTGAACTCCATCGTTACAACGCCAGAAGAGTCTAGAGTGCTCCTTTAATCCTTGTACATATCTTCCACGTCCATGATATGCTCATTTTCATCAGCCTTAGCCGGAGCACTTCCTAGCAGTTTAGACGCGTACGTGACAACGCATTCTTCACTCGTATGCCCATAGCGCCAGCACTTGGTGCATCGTGTGGTGATGCACTGCCTGCAGATGGAACCAATGGCTTTACACCGTAAGCAGAGAGGAGGTCGTCCAGAAATAACCGCTAGCTTGTTTACCCCGTTAGTGGTCAGCATATGTGATACCTCGTCTACACTAAGATGCTGCTTTAAAACTACCGTCGCCACTCTTGTCACTTTCTCCGTCCCATCAAGACACGAAAATCTCCATCTTTCTATTTGGATGTCCTTGACAGTGCCAAGCAGCTCAAGGACCTTCTTGATCTCACTGTCTGGCACAGGTAATGGCAGCCATTAAAGCTTCCTCCTGATTTCTTATTAGCATGGATCGGTGATGATGTATCCTTTTTGCTTCACCTGAAACTGCTCGCATGGCTTGATCTTGCATTGGGGTGCTCCATTGGTGAGGGGGCCATCTAGACCTGGTTCATTCGGTATGGGACCAAGCCAAGGAGGTCCTTGCGCCCGGTGAATAAAAATAAAGCTTCTTTGAAGTCAGTGCCCTATTGAAAAATATTTTTTACCGGAATTTCATTTCCAGTAAAAGTCTATTTTACTGGATTATGAGACTGTTTTCACTTCCAGTAAAGCCGTAGTTTACTGGAATGTCACCGGTTGGTTTACAGGAATGTTACCGGCTTTTACCCGAATGTCACCGGATTTCTACCGGAAGTTTATTTCTAGTAAAAATCTATTTTACTGGATTATGGGACTCTTTTCGCTTTCAGTAAAGCCACAATCTACCAGAAGATCACCATATGATAATATCTTTATTATCTTCGAAAAAATACATGTGTGCGTGCTGGCCCACGAAAGCAAAGATGCTTGTATGTGAGACCAGGCTGCCAATAAAATACCGTGACACAGTGAACACTAGAGAAACAAAACAAACAAACACAAAAAACGAATGTGGGCAACGAATACGCACTAAGTAATTATATAATCATTATTGCGCGAGCGTGAGGCACCATACTCTTACATTCCGTTTTACCGCACGAAAGGATGATATGTTCAGCAAATACTCTGGCAAACTGTTGAAGATTGGCCGGAATTCATAGTGTTTTTTCTTTCTTTTTTCGGAAGTCAACGGAAGCCATTTAGGAGGAAGCCTGGAACCGTGGTTGGTGCATGTTTACCAGATGCTGGACGATTCGGTAACAATAAAAGTGGTTAGTCCACAGACACCTGAAGGTTCTATGTATCTATTTAACCGGGTCGATACCAGTGAAACAATTTGCACAGCTGTAGACAAAAGCAATCAGATCAAATAGGAACAACCAAGTTCTTTGTCGCAAAGGATATCTTTCAAGGTACTTACAATGCCGCTGGGTACATTCCTAGACGTACGGTAATAAAACCGCGCAGGTGCACCACACGGACACACACGTATGATCTCAGTAGCCCGTTTAGCGAAAACCACGAACGCGCGAAACGAACATCCGCCGCCGTTGAGAAATCACGGGCACAGATCACGATGTCGTCCCTGATGTCGTCGCCGCGGGTGCAGCAGGTGTCAGTAGCACGCTTAGCGAAAACCACGAACGCGCGAAACGAACATCCGCCGCCGTTGAGAAATCCCGGGCACACTTACGATGTCGTCCCTGATGCCGCCGCCGCGGGTGCACCATGGCGTCAGTAGCACGCTTAGCGAAAACCACGACCGCGCGGAACGAACATCCGCCGCCGTTGAGAAATCCCGGGCACACTCACGACGTCGTCCCTGATGCCGCCGCCGCGGGTGCACCCGGCGTCAGTAGCACGCTTAGCGAAAACCACGAACGCGCGAAACGAACATCCGCCGACGTTGAGAAATCTTGGGCACAGTTTTTTCGCTCGCTGGATGCTTCTGAAGCCGGACGGACAAAGAGGCGTAAGAAACAGGTCACTGAAAGATATTTTCTTTTCATCTGCACACCCAGCTGCTCTGGAAGATACAGGTCGCACACATGGAACGAGAATCCGAGACTGAGCGTTCGTTCCTGGCCGGCCGTTGCTCGTTGACAAACAAAGAAGCCGATTTCTTTAAAAAAGAAATAAAAAAGTCAGCAAAACGACCTTCTCGCATTTTCCCCACGACCCAATGCGAGGGAGAGAGGGTGCGTGGGGACTCGTCCTTGGTGCGAGGCACGGACGCCCAGTCCCCGGCTCGCCTCGGCTTCCCCCTCCTCGCGTCGGCTTTGAGTGAAGTTCGGTAAACAGGGAAGTGAGTCACCCGTTTCGGGTAAGATTAAAACCGGGTCGTCTGGGAATCGAAAGTGGCTGGCGGTGACATTCCACCGAAATCTGGAAACCCGATGCCGATCAAATTACAGCAAAATCTGTTTGCCGGCAAATAATCTCGCACAGACTGCAGGTAAACTGGTTTCGAATGAAAACGGGTGAAAGTGCCCACCTTTTTGGATCGTCAAAACAGTTCGCTGCACGCACTTCTTGAGGGTTGCAACGTCGTCCCGAGCTAAAACTCCACTCACGAGAATGCCGCCCGAGTGGTCTCGTATACCTGCTCTGCCCCGACTTTTGCCTGTCGCAAATAGCAAGTTGCCGGTGATCGCTGCTCACCTTTTGGATCGTCAAAACAGTTCGTTGCACGCACTTCTTGCAGGATTGCAACGTCGTCTCGAGCTAAAACACGCACTCACGAGAATGCCACTGCATTGGCGGCCACCATTACAAACTCAGCTAGTCCCCCTGCTCGTCTTGGCTTCCTTGCCTTTAGCCGTTCCCCTTTCGTCGGCTACCAGTGAAGTTCGGTGTCTGGCAAACGAGAGTGGCTTCCGGTAGGATTCCAGCGACGGGTAATCGAAAATGGTTCTGGCAAAACTTTCAGCAAAAGTATCTTACGGTAACATTTCAACCACAGACTGATAAACGACGCTGGTTTCTGGTGAAGATGAGTGGAAATTAACCCGTTTCCACTGAATGTCACGGGAAGTTTTTGCCGGATTTTAACCGAGAGTGGCTCCGGTAAAACGTACACCGGAATCTGGTAACTGAAAGTGGCGGCCAGTAAAATTTCCACCAAAAAACTGGTAAACTACGCTGGTTTCTGGTGAAAATGAGTGGAAATTAACCAGTTTCCACCGAATGTCACTGGAAGCTTTTGCCGGATTTTTCAATAGGGTGGCCTTCTACATACGTTTGGTAATATCTACATGCAGAAAACGGGAATTAGTAACGAGCATATCTGATGGTAGTCTAGACAGGATAATCCTGTGCACCTAAGTTGGACATCTACCTGTGCATTTTAAGACGTCACGGGAGTGACGTCTTGGCGTCTGATTGGCGGAGGCAATATGTCACTTGCTAAATCACCCAAGCGCCCCGGCTCGCACTCGAGGAATCTTGGGAACGGTGTTCCTACAGTTTCCTAGTGATCGGCAATTTCGACCAATTCGATGCTTACAGACTTTTGACTGTAATCTGGAGCCACTCTGAATAAGCGTCATCTAGAATGCAGGGACCCGTCATATAACTTTTAAAATTTCTCGTCAATGCCACCATTTTTATACTGTGTATGCAATCCACCCGTAAACCTCATGGGATGCAGAAACCTTTTACTTTATTTTCATTCTTGTACGGCTTCAAGGACGCTTATATTATCCTAATACGTTAGAAATGCTGTAAACAACCACGTTGACTACGAGCTAAATCCTGGTTTTGGTTGTTGTGAATTCTCGGCTTTTAAGCACTTCCTGTTAAAACAACAATCACGAGAATGGTAATATTGTAAGAGGTTTGAGCTACTCAGCCAGGTTGAAGGGTAAATTGCATGCCCAGTGTAAAAAAAAAAACGCTGATATTGACGCGAAATTTTTAAAATTATATGACAGTTCTGTACTATCTGCACGACGTATGTTCAGGATGGCTCCGGATTACAGTCAAAAGTGAATAAGCATCGAATTGGTCGAAATTACCGATCACTACAGGAACTCAAAGAACAGCGTTCCCATGATTCCTCCAGTGCGGGCTGGGGTGCTTGGGGATTTTGTAAATGGTCTCTTGCCTCGACTAATAAGACGGAAAAACGACACTTCTCGGACCTTATAAAATGAACATATAAATTTTCAACCTAGCCATACAGTGCTGGGAGCTTTCCGCTGCCCACTGAGAAACCCGGCCACCAAGTGTCGTCGAATCTGCTCTCGCTGGAGCTCATCTTGCTTCGTTCATGAAACGTATGGTGGCGAGTACAATAGTACCCGAGACGAACACGGGCCCCATGAAATCGAATTAGATGAAGACAAGCAAAACAACCACCGTCCACTTACTCGCACTTCGTCGTCTTCTCCCAGCGACAAAGTGTTAATAACCCGCTCTAAACTGGGATTTTTAAGTACCCAATGCCATAGCCTCCTCTATTGGAGAGGAGATCAAACAGTCACGCCTCTGGCGGCACGCTTCAGCTGTGGGGACAACAAATCGAATTTTCTTGTTTGTTTTTGATCAGCGATATCGATGCTGACGATTCGAATGGCCGCTCCTCGTGCAACCAAAGCACTGGTACAGTGTTCTATAGTCGGATGCAACCTAAGAACAATCTTTTAGCTCCACCCACAAGCGCATTGCGCCCATCTGAAGTGCCTCCGCCGTCGAGAAAGTAGTTCGCTAGCAACGTTGCTTTTTCTTCCTCCAGTAAACATGTCTTAAACTACTACAATATTTACTTAATTCATTCAGGACGTTTAAATAAGTTAGAATACGTTTTTATCAACGAAATAGCTGTTTAGTAAAGAAAGAAAGTCATGTCCAATGTACCGTCTTCCCAATTCATTTTCTGTCCAAGATACTGTCTAACATACCGTCTTCCAGCGCCTTCGATTGAGGGAAAGCGGCGAAAACGAAACCAACCTTTCTCTCGCCAAAATTATAAATAACAAAGCACTTATAGTTCCTGCAAATAATAAATATTTAGTGATTTACTTAGTTTTGTGGTCTTTGCGCACGAAATGTGTGCCTTTATTTTGTTGGATCAATAGAAAACAAGAATAATTATACTTTTCGGGTTTTGACAAATCGGCACCCTCCCAAGTCATCGACACCACCACCGCGCCCCGCTCTCTTTGTCTTCCGTCATGGATCCCACTGAGGTGACATCGGAAAGCGATTCCCCTGATTCTTCTTGGACGAAACAGCAGTGCTAAGCCTCGCGCCCGCTTCGAAATTTTCGTTGGCGATAGCGTCGCTGGATTCTCACGTTGTCGCGCAAAAACTGCTGCAAACGCAAGCCGATACCATTAAGATTTCGTGGTGTAACCTCGGGCACGTAAAACACGGTGCAAAAAAGCAGAATAATTGTCACGAGAAACTAGCGTCGCGTTGCTAAGGCCAGCAGCCATGTTGAGCTTTTTTTTTTTCAAAAGGATCGCGATTGGTCCACAGAATCGTGACGTCATGAAAACGATTGGCTGGCGTTTCTCGGCGTAGGAATACATTTTCCTCTAACAGGCATTTCCGGTTTTTTCTTAGCTTGCAACCGACTATAGTAGTGGCAAGAGCGGCGGCCGCCGCGTGAAGATTTTGAGCGTAGACGACACCGTAGCGCTGCTGTTCTGAGCCCTAGGAACTGTAGCAAGAGGCATGGAATAAAGAAGAACGAAGCGCCGGCGACACACGCGCTTCATGTCTAGAGCCTATACTCCATTTTACCTTATGTTGAACCGCAGCGAAGGCTATAAGCGCGAGCTCGTAGCGTTGGCAGCTGCCCTTGGTGCACGAGATCCTTGTGCCTCCGAGATGTGCCCTAGAGCAAGGAGCTCGCGCTTGTAGCCTTCCCTGCGGTACGACACAAGGTGAAACAGAGCATGCTACAGGAACGTGCTCCCGTTAGCCTCGTCGTCTTCTTCACTCATCGCACATCTGCCATCTGCCAGAAATTCTGCTAGGGCACAGAACTCCAGCGCCACTCGCGGCATCTACATTGACCGTCTTCACGTGGCCCATTGTAAGCGGGCGCCGCTCTTGCCACTACACCCTCTAGAACACTGTAGCACTGGTAAGAGTGAAGCGCTCGTGTCCAGACTGTGCATGGCGAGGTTCAATTTCTTTGTTATTCTGTGTTAGTAAACACCGGGCTGTGGGGACAACAAGCTCGATTAAGCTACCCCTATTGGGCAGGAGATCGAACTATAGGGGAGCTTTATCGAGCTTGTTGTCCCCACAGCCCGGTGTTTACTAACACAACATAACAAAGAATTGGAACCTCGCCATGCACGGACTGGACACGAGCGCTTCACTCTTACCAGTGCTTTGGTTGCACGAGGAGCGGCCATTCGAATCGTCACCGTCGATATCGCTGATCAAAAACAAAAAGGAAATTTGGTTTGTTGTCCCCACAGCTGAAGCGTGCCGCCAGAGACGTGACTGTTCGATCTCCTCCCCAATAGGAAGTATTCACTGGCGGCCATAGCTGTCTGCACGACTGCTGAGCGCGTGCTGATGGCGAGATTCCACAGTTCTTTTGTAACGTGCATTTCGCGCCCTAAAGATTGTCGGCCTTAGCAGCCTATTAATGTGGGATCGTTCAGAGCATGCGCTCTAGACATCACCCAAAACTATGGCGCCCAGTGAATATTCCTTATAGTTTCATCTTCTGCCCAATACTCACAAAGCCTGGCAGCTCGATGACGGAGCCATAGAGTGCCCGGTCGCAGATTTGGAGCGCGAGGATCTGGTACCATAGACCCTTTCTTGGGGAGTCTGGTATTCAGCGCACAGCTTTTGTAGCGGCGAGGACCCGAAACATGGTTTTCAAACCCGACGAGAAAAGAAGCGATAGCCCGAGGAACGCGAGAAGAACGATTGGACATTCCATCGATCGGGACAAGTGTGTTTCAGCGTCTCGGCGCAGCGGGGCGCCCGTTGCATCACTCTTGTCTGCCGCTCTTACCGCTCATTCACACTGCACTCTTAGTCCGGTAAGGGCTAATGAAACGGCGACAGCCTATTTAGGCGTGACATACGGTGGGTTTCGGCATGACAAGAGAATTACCCTGAAGGAAGCCTTAACAGTCCAGCGTTTCCAGGTCATCCTAAACCAGGCGTTACAACATCATTTATAGCCGTGGCATTAAGAGCTCTTCGCATCATTGGCGTTACAAGCTGTTTGTCACGCGGATAATGTAACGCCGATAGAACGAGTAACGGCTAAATTCAGAGCACGAAATTAATAAACGTACAATTTCAAAGTTCGGGTCTCGCCGAAGGCAGCGTGCGTTGGCAGTGCTACGAGCAAAACAAACCGACAAAGCGCCGGTCCCGGGGCCCGGGCACGGTTGACCTTGAAGGTCTGGCGCGAGAGCATTCGGTTTAACGACGGCTAACATGACGGAACGTGTCAAGAGGGACCTCTCCATTATACTTTTTCAGGGGGAAGAAGAAGCCTGGAGAGTCGGCTACTCGGCGATTTTTGGACTGACCCACGGCTTCTTTTTTCGCCATGAGAAGGCGCGCAACGGAGTGTCGGACTCGGATTCGGTGCCTCGCCATTGTCTTTGTCTCCGAACTTACGGACCGGAAGGAAGAGTTGCGCTGCGATGTTCACGTCCGCAGACATTCGTGGCGTAGTGCGCGGCCATTGTCGCAATGAAGGTTGCGACAGTCAGGAGTTTATGAGAGAGACAGTGGCCCCAGCGAAAGTGGGAACGCCGCATCTCCGTTCGGCTGGTGCTTATACTGTGGTCACGCGCCTGCAAGCCATGGGCATCTTGAGTCTTTAGGTGAGCGTTTGGCTGTTTTTTCTTAATTTACAAATTGTGCTTAAACCAGCCGAAAACTTTGAACCTCGCTGGATTAATTTGAGGCTCCGCAACATCCTTCAGAAACTCCACCTTCTTCAGAAATAGAACGCCGTTTCCTGTTTGCATTCTGTTCACCCTTAAAGACAAAAGGCTTAAGCATCTCATTAATATAAAGAACGAAATTGCCGTGATGTACCCCACTGTCACCACTAATCATGGGATTGAAACTTCTTTTTTCAAATGTCCGCAATAAACTGTTGAAGCTCAGTTATTCTCGTTTTCGACTCTTGTTAGTTTATTTCGATTTGACATACAATTTTTGCATATAGTCTCTTATTTGTGCTCCGACCGCCATAGAAAAAAACAACAAGCGATTGCAAGAGACTGTGATGTCTTTTGGCTCAAGAAGCGCAAAGCACGCGGGGATAACACTTAGTCATTTGTCCCTTTGCAGTTCGCATTTCGGGTTCGAAAGCGTTTACCGAGCATTAGCATTTTTGAACAAATTAGACATCGAATACCGCCGCCTTGCTTTTTAGAAGAGGTATATACGCACAGTGGTATTTTTGATTGTAACACCAATTTTCATTGCGACCAATTGGCTAATAGCCGTTGCGAGGGGTAACATTTTGTACGTCAATTTAAGTATAAAAATGTCAGCCGCCTTTAACGCCTAAACGGCGTCACAAAAGTCACGTCAATATTGGCGTGACTTCCGTAATGCAGAGATCTGCGTGACATGTAACGCCGCGAGTAGCCGTCAAAAAGTGGCACCTTTTCACGCCTTGATAGCCGTTACCGAACTAAAATTGTAACGCCTAAACGGTGCCACAGATGTCACGTCAATATTGCCGTGACTTTTGTAACGCCAGTACCGGCGTGACATGTAACGCCGTGAGTAGCCGTTAAAAAGAGGCACTTTTTCACGCCAAAATAGCCGTTACCGGACTAATGGTACGTTTACACCTGAGAAGGAATCCGCTGCCGCGGGAGCGGATCCGCCCCGGCGGCGGCGGCCACGAGCGGGTTGCGTTTACATCTATACATAGATTGCACTGACGTAATTTGGTCCTCCTTTCTGGTGGCCGAACTTCCTCGAGCGTAGCCTTTACTGTGCATATTCTACGAGCAGTACACGAGCGTCGCGAGCGAGCGGAAATGAGTGAGCACAGCTTCATTATACTTCGTTTCAATTTATCTGCGAGAGAAGCCGAAGCTAGCAGCGCGAGGCCAGCGCTTTGTGCGTTTCTCCCCGGCTCGCGCGCTCGAGCAAAGCCTGAACGCACGGAGCTTCCGTGCTCGCGCTTCCAGCTTTGCCTTCGCTCGCACATAACGTGAAACGAAGTATAACGGCAGGTTTTGGCCACCAGAAAGGAGGAAGGATATGACGTCACGTGCAACCCATGTATTTCCTTGAGCGGCGGCGGCGGCGGCGGATGCGGCAGCTGTTCTCGTAACATCCGGTCAAATATGACGAGAAGGCGCGAGAGTTCCCACCTCGGCTGTCTCTCCCGGGCGTTGCTGCTCCCGGAAGAACGTGTTGTGAATTGTAATTTTGGCACCTCCTACTCACGCGAAACAGCCGCACAGTGCTCGTGTAAATATGCGGTTGACGAAAACGAGGAAGACGAAGAAACGGTTTGGCTCGGGGCAGATCGAAGAAGAAGACGTACGGAACGACTGCGATCACCGACACCAGCAGATTAACTTCGTCATGTAAATAGTAAATCCATTCTGTTTCTTACCGTAAGTCTTTGACGTTCAATTAACGCAACAGAACGCATACTCATGACGTAGGCAGCGTCGCGCTGCGCAAGAATGTCACATCCGGTCAGCGAAACGCCTCGTTCGGCGGCAGAAATAGGTCCCGACCTATACGGGTCGCCGCCGCGTTTTCCGCCCAGCGTTTCGCCCGAGCGGCAAAAGCTGGGCGGATTCGCTGGCGGATCCGCAAGTGTAAACGTACCATAAGAGTGGAGAAGTGGATCCGCGTTCGCAAGCGGTTGCGAACGCGGTTGTATAAAGATCCAGTACAATTGCACGCGCACTTGATGTCATCGAGTGCGCGTGAAATTGTGCTGGATCTTTATACAACCGCGTTCGCAATCGCTTTGCGAACGCGGATCCTCTTCCAGTGTGAATGAGCGGTAACTTTTACATTTTGGCGGCCGGATCGCGTGGCGGCCTGCCAGGTTTTGTCGGTATAGAGGAGGCTAGAGTTCCTGTATAGGCTCCCTACGGGAGCCAAAGTTGCGCGTTCATCCCTGTAGCGCCATCTTTCCTGCACGGCATGTTGATCCTGCTTCTCACGTGACTGTATTCGGCGAATAGCGGCGCCGCGCGTTCGAGGCGCGCGGCGCGCTCGAAAGCAGGGGAACATACTGTCGGGGAGCGAGCAACGTCTACTTTCCTGCACGGTATTTGATCCGGATCCTCACGTGATCGGATCTCGGCGAATAGCGGCGCGGCGACTCGTGGAAAACAGACGCGCAACCAGGGTGTAATATAGACAGGTGGGGAAACGAAAGCCAAATGAGCGACCGGATTGTGTCCCCCATGGTTTTCTCTTTTACTGTGGCGCCATCTATGTGGAGCACCGCGAACTCTCACTCCGGGTGGGCGACCGGTGGCGACCGGCTAAACTGACGGAGATGGTTTCTCGTAGATTTTCAATGGAGGACTGTCGTGCTCTCGGTTTATTTTGCGCACACTCCCACAGAGTTTCATGCAAATCCGATTCCGATTTTTCTTCGCGCCGCAGCGCCATTCGTCGCTGTCAGGGGTACCCGCAAGCAGGCGAGTACACAATCCGGTCACGGCGCTGCGGTAGGCTTCTATGATGTTGATTAAGATCGAGAGTGGAGTGTGGGCAGTGACCACAATATGATTATACTTCACTTTGGTTCAATCCAACGAAGCCGAACCCGGCCACATCGGGAAGTAACCTTTCAGTTACGTGATTGCGATATCGAGGTTGTATGTAGGGACTTCGAGGAAAGTAACACCCGCATAAATGCCCTCACGTATGAAGAATATGCTGGTGAGCTCAAGCAGGCTATTGCTACACATTCGGTAGTGAGAGGCACACCAAGGAAAAGGCGGCTTGTCCCGTGGTGGGACGCTGAAATCCGGAAGGCCATCCAACGTAGGCAGGACGCTAACCGCGAACATCGCCGGGCGCTAAGGACACTTGGAAAAACACCAGAAACACTGCGACTGTGGGAGGAGTACCAGGCTTTCAAGGCGAAAACTCACGATATTGTCGAAGGCAAAAGGCAAGCTCATGATTGCAAAAAGATGGCAGATATCAGGAAAGGTGGAAGAAAGGCTGGAGAGATGTTTTGGCGATATATTGGCACTCTAGACGGAAAAGACAGTACTCCCCACCTGATAGAAGCCGAAAACAAAGGTGAGGTACAAAATGTGAAGAAGCTCTTGGACGAACACCTTCACACCTTGTTCGGCATGACACAGGAAGGCAACGAGCCGGACAACATGCCAGCCGGGAGTCACATACGTCAAGGATAGTTCGCTGCTTACATCAACAAATGAAAGCCAAACAGTAGTCGGACGAGTACTGATCGACCGCGCACTGGCGCGGTTAAATGGCAGCACTGCACCGGGCCTGGATGGAATATCGGCCAAAGTACTGAAAGGCCTAGGCCCTGACGCACGGGAGCATTTGGCGCACCTCTTCAGTCGTATATGCTGCGGAGATGACCATGTTCCCAGTGACTGGAAGCACGGTCGAGTTACATTTATTCCAAAGAAAGGAGGCAACAAGCAGCTTCTGCGTGATTATCGTCCACTTACCGTCACGGCAGTGGCCTACAGATTGTTCGCTACTATCATCAACTGGCGCATCGCACAATGGGCTGAGGAAGCCGGCGTGCATACAGAGCTAGAGAACGGCTTTCGAGTTGGCCGTCGGTTGGATGACAATCTGTTTGTTTTGACACAATGTATAGAGATCGCACAAGCGGAGAAGCGAACACTAGTATGCTGTTTCTTGGATATTGCCAAAGCCTATGACTGTGTCCCTCATTACATGCTGCTCGACAGGCTACGACATCTGAACATGCCTGGAGCATGGGTGAGTCTAATCCAACGATTATATGATGGCAATCGTGTAACATCATCCTTCAATGGCGTGAAATCAAGCGAAGTTGAAGTTGGAAAGGGATTAAGGCAGGGCTGTCCTTTGTCGCCAACGCTTTATATGCTGTATGCATCTCGCATGGAAAAGGCACTTCAAGACACTGGCATCGGTTTCTCCCTGGTGCACCGTCAACATGGCGATGTGGTGTCATGGCGATTACCCGGACTTGCCTATGCTGACGATCTAGTGCTGATGGCGGACAGTGTGGAGGACATGAGGCGATGGCCGGTCGTATGTGAGACAGAAGCAAACCAACTCCGACTAGGCTTCAATACCGACAAGTCAGCCACATTAACTTTTTCTGGCGAAGAAGGTAGCCTGGGATCACTCAAGCTGCAAGGTGCAGCAATTCCTGTGCAAGCCAACTACAGAAATCTTGGGGTGACGCTGTCGACTACGGAGGAGTATCTGGCCGAATACCATCAGGGCCTCAAGACATCTTCAGTACGAAAAAGTAAGGTAATGCGAAGGCGGAGCCTCTGGAGCTACGAGCGTTATGCTGTCACCCGAGAGCTTTGGAAGGCTGTTGCTGTGCCAGGTCTGACATTCGGAAACGCCGTCATCTGCGTTCCCAGCGAGGTCCGCGAATACCTTGAACGGCACCAAAGGGCGGTCGGACGTCAAGCATTGGGGTGCCATGGACAGGTAGCAAATGAGCTTGTGGAAGGCGACCTAGGCTGGTCTTCATTTGAGGCGCGAGAGGCCCGAAGCAAGCTAAAATATTACACGCGTCTCAGGTACATGGATGGAGACCGCTGGGCTAGGCGTCTCTTCATCTACATTCACCTAAAAAATGTCACCTCGACGTGGAGAAAAGGAGTTACTCGTATTGGCACAAAGTTTGGGATTTTTTCTTTGGTCACCAAACCCCAACCTGAAAAGGAATAATAATAATCTTTATTTGGACTCCTTGAGTCTCAGGTGGAGGGGCAAAAGGTAAACAGATTTACCTGACGAGGCCCCACCACCCTACACATTGCTCAGCAAAGAATCAAAAGAGAACAGAAATAAACACAAATAAAACGACAATAAATCTTATCAAACAATTTGTCACTGCACGAAGTAGGCACGAAACAATCTTCTACAAAATAATGAAATATTTAACCACACAACGAGCAAAATACGACTTGGCACGAGATACGAGCTTTTAAGCGAATTAACACGAATAATGGTGGTCAGAACTGATTATACACTATTCAACCCAATGCATATGCATAACAAAACGCTATTGCCTATTGTAAAATATAACGTTTCAGGTTACTCTTGAAGGCAATAAGGGAAGTAGCATTCCTCATTAATTCAAAAACACTTGGATGATCGTTCAAAAGCTGTGGTATTTTATACGCTAGAGCTTGGGAGCCATAATTTGTCCGTATTTTGGGCTTTGTATATATTTCATTTCTTAGATTATATTGTGTAGTTTTAGGGTGGTAGATCTCACAAAATTCATTTTGGTCACTGCTGTACTCGCGGTATATTATCATTGCTAGTTTTAAAATAAAGAGCTGATGGATACTTAAAATTCGATATTTTAGGAAATATGGGGCAGAATGATCGGTATAGTGGAGGTTTTCGATGCAACGAACAGCTTTTTTTTGAAGGCCGAACAGTCTATCTAGATTTGTTTTCGTGGTGGTTCCCCAAACTAGTAAGCAATAATGTAAATGAGATTGCACAAGACTGTAGTAGAGTTGGCACTTAAGCCAACAGGGAAGGAGATGTTTAAGTTTAAACAAGATTCCAATAGATCTGGATATACTAGAGCGAATATGATTGATGTGGTCTGTCCAGCTTAAGGTTTCTTCGAACCAGACACCTAAAAATTTTAGGGAGGACACTCTTTCCAATTCTGAGTTTCTAAATTGTACTGAGAAGCTACTACAGATTTGCTTATGCAAAGGCTTGAAAATAACATATTTTGTTTTGTTAATATTTAATTCTATTTGACTAGACTCTAGCCAGAGCGCAAGTTCCCGTAACCAAATGTTTATTAAACCTTCTATTACACTAAGATCCTTATCAGTAAAAAACACGTTAGTGTCGTCTGCATAAAGTATAATATCTGGAGTTCGCGGAATGTTTACTATGTCATTTATGTACAACAGAAAAAGTAATGGTCCCAGAATTGACCCCTGAGGCACACCATAATTTATTTTCATTAGTTGCGATTCATACTCATTGATTTTTACATATTGCGATCGTCCAGATAAATAGCTATGAATTAAGTTCCAAGTTGTGCCCCTTATACCATAGTGCGTCAACTTTTTTAGAAGAATGTCATGTTTAATCGAATCGAATGCCTTGCGAAAATCCAGAAAAATTCCTACTGTATATAATTGATTTTCAAAACTATTAATTAGCTTATCTTTGATATATAGCAAGGCTTTTTCCGTGGATTTGTTTTTCTGGAAGCCATACTGTTGCCTAACAATTATGTCATTTTTTTCAAGGAAACTAGAAAGCCTAACATTGATTACCTGCTCTAGAATTTTTGAAAATAAAGGTAGCACAGAAATTGGCCTATAGTTATTTATATTGTTGCGTGGACCACCTTTATGTATAACACAAACTCTCGCAAGTTTCATTTTTTCCGGAAATATACCAGTCAATAACGACGTGTTACAGATATGTTCTAAAGGGGAGCTTATAAAGTGCGTGACTGCTTTAATCGGTGCCGCTTTTATATCATCTGATCCGGCCGCTGTGTTATTACTTAAATTCTGGAGGAGCCTCGTTATCTCTGCCTCCGTCACAGGGCAGAGGAAAATTGAATTTGCAGTTGCAGCTGGCGACATATAAGGCTCGAAGCTACTACTTGATGCAGATGTAGTGGGGCAGGCGCCGCAACTTAAGAAGTGAGCGTTAAACTTGTTAGCAAGGAAGGAATTTGAATACGAGATACCATCAATCACCAGTTCATTTGGAAGTAAATTATGGGGCTGGGAGGTAAGACTTCTCACAGTGTTCCATACTTTTTAGGATCATTATAAACGGACGCGAATTTATCACCGTAATACTGCTTACGTGCTTTCTTAATGTCTGCGTTTAACTTATTCCTTATTTTTTTATATTCGCGTAACACCGACTCATCTCTTGTTTTGATAAAAGTATCATAGAGTTTATCTCGCCGTTTTATTCTTCTATAGATATCATGAGTGATCCATGGTTTTCTTATTTTCTTGTGTTTTTTAAGATTTCGCAAGGGAAACGCTTCGTCATAGCATTCTTTAATCCTAGTTATGAAAATGTCGTAGCATATACTTGGATTGCTTTCACTGTATAAGTCATCCCAATTAATGTTTGATACAAGGTTATAGAACTTAGCAATATTGGCATAATTGATACTTCTACAAGTTATGACAGCTACGGAGTGCTTTGTGTCTATTCGTTTTCGTTGAGAAGGAAGAATGCAAAATATAGGTAAGTGATCACTGACTGGACAGGAAAATATTCCAGGAATTGTTTCACTCGGTAGATCACTTGTGATACATAAATCAATTATGGTTGCACTATCCCGAGTTATTCTTGTTGGTGCAGTAATTACGTTACTGCACCCGAATGATTCAATAGTATCAAGGAACTGTCGGCAGAGTGGATGCGAGCCCGACAGATCAATATTAAAGTCCCCTATTAGTATGATTCTTAAATTCATTGAGGTAATGTGCTCCAAAAGTTTAACTACGTAATTCATGAATTCGGATATTGCCCCAGAAGGTGGCCGATATAGAGCAGCCACTACGGATCCTTCACATATGGCAACAATTGATTCGTAGTCCCTAGTTACATGTGAGTATTCGGACATAACACTATACCCTATGCTTTTACGAAAATACAATGAAACGCCCCCTCCTTTTTTATTAGTTCTGAATACGCCTTCACTCTTATAGCCTTCAAAACTAACCTGATCACTTGTATTATAAACCCAGGTTTCCGTGAAAGCCAAGACGTCGAAACTGTAATTCAGAGAGTTCAAAAACATAGTAACATCATCATGTTTATTTACAATACTCCTAGCATTCAAATGACAAACAGAAAAATGTCTTTTAAGAAACGATACATTATCCTGCAGAAGTTGTTTAAATGTATCCTGGCTGTAGTACAGGGACATAAATGTTGTGTCAGCCATTTTACATTATTTTGCCGAGATCGTCCTCGGATTCAATCTTAATAGCGCGCTGGCCTTCCGCCTTTCGTACAAACACCGTTCCGTTTTTCTGCCATGTAAACGCGTACCCTTGTTCACGAGCCTTTGTCTTCGTCATCCACAGGAGCTTTTTGTTGGAGGCAGTTAAATTATCAAAGAAGCGGACATTCAGACCGGTATCTCTTAAGCCGCCCCATTTAGCCAGCCACTGATCACGCGTCACCCGTGACAAAAAGCGTATCAAGATTACCGGAATCTTTCCTGGCTTGGGCGGCAGCCTGTGTAGCCCATCCAGATCATTTTCCGTCAGTTCACTCAACTCCAGCTTTCTTGCGATTTCATTTACTTTGCTTAGCAGATTTTCATTTTCGCTCCGTGGAAGTCCATGTATTTCTAAGTTCTGCCGTCGGCTATACTGCTCCAGGCTGTTTACTTCTAGTTTTAACCTCTTTACTTCTTCGGTGCTGCCCTGCGTCTCGACATTTGAAACTCGTTTTTTGAGGTCGGAGATCTCTTTAGACTGCTCCTTCATTTGCGCGAGCACTTGGTCATACTTATCCGACAGTTCCTGGACTTTCTTTTCAATGTTAGACACAGTATCTTTCACCGACATTAACGAGTCCACCTTTTCCCGTATGGTTACGAGATCGCCCAGTTTGTTATTCATTTCAAGCAGCAGTTTTCCGAAGTCAAGCTCCGGCTCTCGTTTGTCTTTGCTCTGCGCCTGTGCTCCCCGAGCTTTCGAAGTACGACACGTCGGGCATCTCCAAGTTTTCTTTGCGTTTTCGCCCCTAGACTTAAACGTGCTTTCGCTGACACCTGAGCAAGCACCCAGGTGATAGGCATACTCACAGTCACAACATTTAGAAAACATGCCATCATCTGGAAGCGACTCATTACAAAGCATGCACAAATCAGAGTCAAACGGTTCGCTGTCGGCCATTCAACACAGAACCTAGTGCCTTTTCACAGAAGCAGCAGCAGCAGCGGCAAGGAAATGAGGAACATATACGAGTATGATCCTAAAAATATATTTCACCAACCTGAAAAATGCGACGACGAGGTTTAGCGGATGCTCTCTTTGCCGCCACTGCTGCCGAGCGAATGTGAATTGGCCGTCCGCGCTGATCGCTTTTATCGCAGATCCTCGATGACGTGGCCCCGCTGGCTTGGTCTCGTGTCTCTTCGTGCGTTGACGATCCCACGGCCAATGCGTTCAGCGGTCAGCAGTTACGCACGTTGACGATCCCAGGGCCAATGCGTTCAGCGGTCAGCAGATCCGACTTCTGAAAAATGCGACGACGAGGTTTAGCGGATGCTCTCTTTGCCGCCACTGCTGCCGAGCGAATGTGAATTGGCCGTCCGCGCTGATCGCTTTTATCGCAGATCCTCGATGACGTGGCTCCGCTGGCTTGGTCTCGTGTCTCTTCGTGCGTTGACGATCCCACGGCCAATGCGTTCAGCGGTCAGCAGTTACGCACGTTGACGATCCCAGGGCCAATGCGTTCAGCGGTCAGCAGATCCGACTTCTGAAAAATGCGACGACGAGGTTTAGCGGATGCTCTCTTTGCCGCCACTGCTGCCGAGCGAATGTGAATTGGCCGTCCGCGCTGATCGCTTTTATCGCAGATCCTTGATGACGTGGCTCCGCTGGCTTGGTCTCGTGTCTCTTCGTGCGTTGACGATCCCACGGCCAATGCGTTCAGCGGTCAGCAGTTACGCACGTTGACGATCCCAGGGCCAACGCGTTCAGCGGTCAGCAGATCCGACTTCTGAAAAATGCGACGACGAGGTTTAGCGGATGCTCTCTTTGCCGCCACTGCTGCCGAGCGAATGTGAATTGGCCGTCCGCGCTGATCGCTTTTATCGCAGATCCTCGATGACGTGGCTCCGCTGGCTTGGTCTCGTGTCTCTTCGTGCGTTGACGATCCCACGGCCAATGCGTTCAGCGGTCAGCAGTTACGCACGTTGACGATCCCAGGGCCAACGCGTTCAGCGGTCAGCAGATCCGACTTCTGAAAAATGCGACGACGAGGTTTAGCGGATGCTCTCTTTGCCGCCACTGCTGCCGAGCGAATGTGAATTGGCCGTCCGCGCTGATCGCTTTTATCGCAGATCCTTGATGACGTGGCTCCGCTGGCTTGGTATCGTGTCTCTTCGTGCGGTGACGATCCCACGGCCAATGCGTTCAGCGGTCAGCAGTTACGCACGTTGACGATCCCAGGGCCAACGCGTTCAGCGGTCAGCAGATCCGACTTCTGAAAAAATGCGACGACGAGGTTTAGCGGATGCTCTCTTTGCCGCCACTGCTGCCGAGCGAATGTGAATTGGCCGTCCGCGCTGATCGCTTTTATCGCAGATCCTTGATGACGTGGCTCCGCTGGCTTGGTATCGTGTCTCTTCGTGTGGTGACGATCCCACGGCCAATGCGTTCAGCGGTCAGCAGTTACGCACGTTGACGATCCCAGGGCCAACGCGTTCAGGGGTCAGCAGATCCGACTTCTGAAAAATGCGACGACGAGGTTTAGCGGATGCTCTCTTTGCCGCCACTGCTGCCGAGCGAATGTGAATTGGCCGTCCGCGCTGATCGCTTTTATCGCAGATCCTTGATGACGTGGCTCCGCTGGCTTGGTATCGTGTCTCTTCGTGTGGTGACGATCCCACGGCCAATGCGTTCAGCGGTCAGCAGTTACGCACGTTGACGATCCCAGGG